>OMPJ01010727.1:0-17652 GCA_900312935.1 Carapus acus
GAAAATAAGCCCCGCCCCTACAGACCTGGGCCACTCGCGCTAAAACCCCATGCTGGCAAAATACTTCAGGCGTAGGCACCCATCTTTAATGTACTGTGTCCACATAGCTGAGTGTGTGTGCGTGTGTTCAGCTGCTATGGTGTTCAATGTGAGACCACATGACCACAGAAAACACAGGAGTGGAAACGCAAGTGTGCGCGAGAACGTTGTTCCACACTCAACGTCTCTGTTGAGAGTTTAACAGATTTGTTGGACCTACATGTTTTCTTTCGAGAGGTTTCGTTTCAGTTAGCTAAGTCTTGGACGATGCAACTACTACATGACAGAGCTGTGTGTGGGTGAGGGTGTGTGTATGTAGGTGAGGGTGTGTGTGTGTGTGTGTGTGTGTGTGTGTGTGTGTGTGTGTGTATGTATGTATGTTTGTGTGCCTACAGTATAAATGCGTGGATGTGGGTGTGTATATAGACAGTGTGTGTGTGTGTATACGGTATGTATGTGTGTGTGTATGCAGTATTTATGTGAGTGTGTACATACTGTATGTGTGTACAGTATGTGAATGTGTTTGTGGGTACATACACACACATACCGTGTATTTAGACTATTTGTACCGTAAATAAGTAATTGTTACCATGACACCTTTTGACACCTTTTTGAATCTTGCGTAATTCATAGACATGTAATTCTATAAGGTAATACGTCTACACCAAAGGGGCTCACTGACTCTGTAACTTGCTAGCATGCTAGCAATTTAGCTACAGTTCCACAAACCAAGTGAAAATGAAATAAGTGTGCCAATAATGTAACTGAGCTGCTAGCTAAAATGCTAAGAATGAAAGCGCATCATGTGTGAGCTTGGTTGAACGTCGCTGCCGCCAGCCTGTGGGTCGTTTACAGCCAATGAAGCCCAACAGTCGGCCAAGAACACCGTCACAGCAATAAAATGAGGCAGACTGAACCGTCTGCATACAGTTTGGCGGCTAATGAGCTACAAGGCGGAACCTTCCAACCTCATGACAGCCCCGTCATACGCGAGACGATCTCATCGCTGCGCCACGTAACAAAGGAACGATTCCATCCAAATGTGACGTCAGACACGACGAGATGTTTCTCCCTCAAGCAGAGATGTCAGGGAGGAGGAGGTGTTTAGAGTGTGATGAGGGGTTTGTCTCGGTGTGATTGGAGCCATTTGTTTTGTAAGTGTCAGCTTCTGTTTTGAAGTGCTTCAGCATAGTTGTTCTAACAGATTTTATCATATGAAAGCTAAAAAAAGAAATAAGTTGACTAATTTCCCGGCTTGTCCTTGAGCAAGGCGCCACAGTGTCTTCAGGCGACGCCCACTGCTCCTTTAATAATGAGGGAAATCATGATTAATAAAGATCAGATGCCGAGCCAGAGTTGTAATTCGACCGGAACGTCTCGAGCGGAGAAAACGTGCGATTGCGCTGCCGAGACCTGGGGCTTCTCTCTGTGTTGCCGAGCTTTGAATCTGTTCTTGTGAAACAAGGAAAAGTTTCATCTCCCACCCTGTGATGGAACACACACGCACACACGCCGCTTTGCCAACACAAACCGGCCAGCCAAGTCCATCAAAGCTGGACAAACAGACGTACCAATCCAAGTTATAGCGGCCGCCATTTTATTATTCTGTCTGTGTTGTGACTCCTATATCTCCCTCACACACACGTGCGCACACACACCTACTCACACACACTTTGTCATTTTCACGGCAGTTTCAGTGCAAATTTTCTCCTCTGTGAGGCGATGTGGAATTGGCAGGCAGTCCTGACGGCATGAAGGGGAGACAAAGACCTCAGCACACTGAACATGGCCGACCCGTGTGTCCGCCAGCGTCCAACATGGCCGATTTGTGTCTTTTTGTTTCATTCTCAGCAACAGTGATATAGTGAAATGTGGCATGGTGTGTGTAAGTGGTTTGAAATGCTCCAACTAAGGAATGTCTCTCTTAGCGGCTAACGTTACCAATGTGTGTTTTTTATGTGTGTGCACACAAGGGAGGAAGATTTGTGCGATCGAACCTTCAGGGCCGTTACAGCGATTGAACACATGCAGGCCGAGGCAGCGGCGAGAAAACGCCTGGGTCAGTTTACCCTGGAGCTCAGAGGAATGCTGGGAATTATTTGCACTGTCTGCCTCCACCGCTGCTGCCGCTGCTTCTGGTCACTGCTGTTTTGCTGATTCAGGATGCACACAGACACACGCGCGCGCGCAGGCACACACGCACACTAACACACAGCTAACAGGAAAATCTTATTTCCTGCGGAGACTTTTTTGAATCTGTAGCTTCTGCTGCTTGAGAATCCTTGAGGCAAAAGGCTGTGGCGTGGATGCACGCATGCATGTGTGTGTGTGCCAACGTCAATGCTCAAGCACTTCAAACTCTTTTAAGGAGTTTTTGTCCATTTTTTACAATTTCTTTGTGCGTTTTTACAGCCAATTAATGAGTGTGAAGCTTAACAAACACAATTTCCTCGCTCAAAGGTGATATTTTCACATTAATGTCTTCAGCATAAAGATTTAAGCAGTTTAGACACAAAGTGTCTGACTTTCTCACACTTAAAAGCTAAGTGAGTGAAATTAGAAACGCATCAGAAACATTTCTGAAATGAGTGTTTTAGTTTTTTCTTTTCATTGGCTGAACCGTTGTGTGGATGTCTAACGTCTCTCCCACGCTCAGACATTTCTCACATTCTTTAAGTCTCACCAGTGAGGAAAACTTCATCTGGACAAGTGAGATTAATTGGCCATTAGCGGGCCAAGAAACATACATTTTTTTTAAACTTTGACTTACTTTATTAATGCTGAGGTACTTTCCTCAGTAAGCATAAGCATTCAGTGCCTTGCTCAAGGACCCCCCCGCCATCGCGTCAGGACCAGTCAGGACCAGGGCAGTCGTCTGGCTCCGCCCTCCTCGTCTGTTCTGCTCAGCAATCGTAACAACAACAACGCACATGCTAACAAAGCAAAGCTAAAAACGAACAGGTCCGAGGTCCGTCAGACCCAATTTCATAGACGTCCAACAAGCCGCTGCTAGGTTCTAGAGCCCACCAGACACATACTGTAACTCCCAGAACCTTCCAGAACCCTGCCAACACTGGAGCGCGTTGTTGGCCGCAAGCAGGGTCGACATGTGCAGCTGTTTAATTCGCCATTTCTGGGTTGGACCGGAGCGGGAACCGGTCCTCTCGCCTTCAAGTCGAAAGCTCAGACAGCTGCCCAGAATGGGTTTCGCGTAACTTTACCCCGCAGCCCCGTAAAAACTTTAAACAAGGCCAGAGGTGAGAAAATAAATGAGCCGTACTGTAAAGCTCCTTCACTTAAATTACCTCGAATTTGGGAACGTATCCTTCATATTCCCAAACGTGAGGCTCCTCCCAGCAGGCCGAGGTGAGAGGCATCGTGGGGGACCTTCTGTCTCCGTGTGTGGGCGTGCGAAGAAGAATCGCGAGTGTGTTCGGAGACGTTGGTCTCGGCTTTGTGGTGCAACACTCGCATGAGGAACCTAACAAGTATAAAACCAAACCCAAAAGACATATGTCGAGGGAAATGTGTTTGACAGCGGCCGTGACGAGGCGCTGAGTGATGCAAAACGCGCAGAACACACACACACACATACGTTGGGGATGTGACCGATGGGAGCAATCGAGGCTGAGGCGGTTTGTCTCGGCGGTGCGTTTATGGCCTGCCAATCAAACCTGTTTGGCACAACATATGTGCACAAAATTGCCCAAAAAAAAGGTGCAAATAGTCAAACTGGAGTTGATGTGCCTGTGAATGAGAGGTTTAGATCCAGACCAGCCCTGTTTTCAGAGAGCCCACAGCTCTTCTCAGCAGGCACGAGGACATTTTTGTATGATTTGTGGTCTGGGTTGCAAGTAGAGTTCCGTTCAGAGCAGTAAGTGTTGCTCTGCGTGGCCAAAAGTCATGTTGGTCTGATTCATCGAAACCTTTGTACTCGTTCGGCAAATTCAAGTGGAAAGAAAAGTGAAATAGTTGGATTATTAGTTGTGGTCATCTGAGCTGGTGTAAGGATCTTAGGAATTGTTTTTCAGTTCTTCTCAGTGAATAGTTGTTATTGCTCAAAGATGAAGTTGGAACCCAAGTGACGCTGAACAAACGGCACACTCAGCATGTGATCAACCAAACACACACTGGTATTGGTGTGTGTGTGTGTGTGTGCGTGTGTGCGTGTGTGCGCGTGTGTATTCGTTCCTTAGCGGTCTGCCCAGACACCAGGAAAATGAACAGACAGTGACTCAGCCGCTCCTCCACCTCTCCTCGGATGGGGCCGGATTTTGGTTGGTTTGTACCCCTTCCATCATTCTGGGGGCCTCCTGCCCAGAGATCTCAGACTTGGCCGCGTGCAAGGGCAGAATGAGCAAGGATGAAATGCAAACCAAACCGAAGCAGCTTTAGCTACGATGCTCCAAGAAGTAAAACAGTGGCATGGTGTTCCCGAGCTTCAACACTGTGAGATTCTCCGCACACCAGCTGAGTGACAACCAAATATGGCCGAAAGTGATAATGATAATAACATCAACAATAATAATGACAATATTTACTATTGTTATTATTAGCAGTAGCCGCAGTAGTAGTATCCTTAGGAATGCTAATGATAATGATTGTTTGATTGTCATTGATACTAATAACAATGATAATAACATGACATATTTTGCACTAATAGTTATTAACGATAATGTACATCATTATCAATAATAATTTTTTTTATACCAATCATTATTTTTGTCGTTATACATTATATAATCAATTATTTTACATGGTATTTATTGTTAGAAATAATACATGATGACATTGTGTAAATAATTATTATTTATTAATTCAAACTACTATCATTGCAAATATTATTGAAATGATTTTCATGTTTTTTTATGTTTGTGCAGCTTGCAGTATTGCTACTTCGCTAATCAGCAATATTGCAAAAAAGAGAAAACATGCCTCTTTTCTCATCTAACAGTAAATCCCCTTTGTGATTGTGTGTATCTAAAAAACTGTTTTGATATATTTGTAACATTTATTAGGATTAGTAAACAAATCTGGGACCCCAGGGACAGTTTGAGTCTGCAGTCTTTCACTGCTGTAGGACCAGGCCAGAGGCTCCAGCCTCAGCCTCCATCCAGCAGACGTGACGACTTTGGGGAAACGTTGACGAGCCCAGTTTAGGGCCTAACGATCCGTTTCCTGTGATATCACGTGGTGGCGTAATTACCAACGCCCTCTCCCATGGAAAACGGTGACAAAACGGATAAGCGGGGCTTTGAGAGCGGGCAGACCGGGATGGAGACGTTTAGGGGCTGATGTTAAGGATAATATTTGACCTCCAGGGTAATTTGAGGGGCTTTCTAGTGCAGGTGTGGTGTTTGTGAGGCCTCTTTGTTGGCTGCTAACACGTAAGTTAAGTCTTAAAAACAGAATCACAGGTGAGGGCATGCTTACACACATTTGTATACAGTATTTTACAAAACATCTGTATCCATGTGTACAAGGTTATTCTGTACTACCTTGCTTTGTGTTTTACGTTAAAATCGAAGAACGATGCTGCAACTAACGAAAGCGCTTGCTTTGTTGATTTTGTCATACCCCCTCAATGATGCTAATGCCCACGGTAAGCATGTTCAATTGTCGCCATGGCAACAGCCCTGTCACTTCTCTTTCAATCCAGTGGGATACAAAATCCCCACCCTACCACCCCAAATCCATGAAAGGAGCCAAAAAAGAGTTTCAGCACAAACACATGTTGCTGCTGCAGATTAGAACCAGATTTCTTAATTGCGTCCGTGTTTGTTGGACCGTCTCCCGGGGTAACCAGACATCGGGGCAGCTGTGACACTCTCCCTGAACCCGACTCGGGATCGGGGTCAAAAGCTCAGCACGGTGCGGCCGCCTGTCGAGCGGCTTGTCGCCGTCATGGCGACCGCGACAATGCAGCAGCGGCTCCAACTTCCACCTTGTTGGTTTTGGTCGTGATTGTTGACCAGCACGTTCCATTCCTCCTTCTCGTTTCCGTGCAGCCTGAGTGAGAACGTTGGATTCCACTAAACTTGACTAGATGTCGAATCTCTCAACTTCCTGCCATGTCTGTACCATCGCTAGCCGCTGCGGTTTCTCTCACCCTCTCTTCCCCCAAAACATTGGGTATAAATGGGTCCGATTCCTCTTTTTCACACATGCTCATAAAACAAATATTTGCAGGAGTGCTTTTGGTGCCAATGCTCTTATTCTGCCAAGCAGGCACCTTCACAGCACATTTGAGGCAGAGTGCTAAATGGTTTTGGCTTGGCAGTCCCCTCCAGTCTGATCCATCCCCCAAAAGCCATTTGTAACTGGTCCCTCTGAGCCAAAGTCACAATAACAAAGAGAAAAGAAAAGGACAGGTAGGGTACATTTTTGAGATACCACAGATCCAGCCAGATTAAGGATCAAAAAATGTGAGGAAACTGGAAAAAAGATTAAGGCGGCGTTTAGCAACTTGTCTCCAAAGCAGAGCGGAAGACATCGAGCCAGTGAGCGAATGATTTATTTCGAGCTCAGACGACGCAAAGAAAACAGCTGGATGGGACCGAGACCCCTGCAACTACATGATGTCATTTACCCAGAATGCACTGCAACGTAAACAACGTTGTTTCTGTGTGGTTGATATTAACTTCTTTGAAATTTGTCTCGTCTCTTTTTTTAAAGTTGAGGGAAAGGTCCGTCGAAGCAGGTCCAAGGATTGATGAAATGCTTGACGAAGAATGTCAAAATCCCTCAAATTGCCAAGCAGCTGGCATGTTTTTGAGTGTCCACCAGGGGCAGCATTGAGTCGTAGTGGTTTTATGCACCCTTGAACATTGTGACCTTCCTTTCACCGCCGAAGGACAAACGCTCAACGGTTTCTTCTGTCAGACAGGACAACCTTAGTCTCCCCAACACCCAAAATGGACGCCTACTTTCCTAGCAAAGACGAACGTGCTCGATGGCGGCCCAGCGGTCTGCCCCTCCTCTATTTGTTCACACTCTCTCCTGTTCCTCCATTAGGAAACCAGACGCCGACTCCAGCTTATTCCCAGTGTGAAGTCCAAAAATTCCTCCGACTTCCTGCTTGTAATTATGTAGCTTTAAAACTAAAACAGACCTGTCGTCCGTGAGCCAGCGCAGGTTTCGGCAGATTTTTTAGAGAACAGAGTTTGGATGAAACATCGCCCCTTGTCAGACTGTTGCAACGACCTCGTGGCTGATGGGCTCAGACAGATGGACGACTTGTTGTTTCGCAGCCTCTAACGTTTTGTTGGAGCCGGCAGGGTTCAGCTAGCCGCGGGTTTTTTGGGTTCAGTGTGACGGGGCGGCCAACGTTACGGGTCACGGCAATATAAGAAGGCTTTCAAGGCCCCTGACAGTTTGCATTACCCTGATCATTTAACCCAGAGGTGCCAGGAAAAGAAATAAAAGGAGCACGAACGAGAGGTGGATTATTTTCCAAAGTCCACTTCGCTTTATTGCAGCGTCTTGTTGGTTTTGGAGCCCGTCACGCTTCTTATTTTACCGAAATCTAAACACAAATCTGTGTTGGGCCGAGCGGTTCTGTTTACGTCGTCTGGCTGAATTATGTCTCAGTCGCATGGAAGTCATTCCAAGAGGGAGCTCGACTTTTTTCAGAAACATGCACACGCTATGCTACTCCTCACCCCTTATCGTCCCACCTTGTCCCTCCACCTGTTCGCCGCTGCCCTCCAGAGGACACGAAAGAAAAGGTGGCGCGGCCCGAAGCTGTGGCGAAAAGCGATTTTCTCAGCGTTTCGCACCGCTGCCCGTCGCTTGGACGGCAGATCAGAGTCGCAATTTCAAAAACACGCAACAGGAAGCGGACACGCAGACACGGATGAGGTCAGAGTTTCCACACAGCTGTCACCTAGTTGCACTTTGTGGGAAAACTCGGTGTGTGAAACTATCCAGACTTTCGATGTTTTCTTTATAAGCAATACCAGTAATGGAAAACAGTCAAAACTAAACAGAATAGAAACAGAAATACTTTGTTAGTATTACTGCTGCAGAGGCAGTGTCAATGTAGGGACAACGGGTGCTTTATTGGTAGTAGCAGTAAGAGTAGATGGTAGCGGTAGTAATAGTAGTTGTTATGCTAGCTGTAGCAGTAGTAGCAGTAGTAGTAAAGGTAGTAGCGGTAGTTAGCTGTTGTTGCCGCTCATTGTTTTTGCTGTTGTCAGATATTTTTCTTGTAATTTACGAAATTGCAAGAAAATATATTTGACCGAACTTCAAATTAGTCTCTGTTGTCATTCTTTTACATGTTTTTGTACACCTTATACATCATGAGGGTCGTGGGGTTGGAGTCCAATGCCATGTTTGAGTGCACATGTGGCCTGCGAACGTAATTCCGATAACTAGCGAAAGTGTGACATCTCATTATTGTTAACAGTGTCTCAGGAGTGTCTCCCATTTGTTTTTGTTCCGAAGTCGGCGCAAAATTCAGACTTCTGTTTGCAGAGATGAACCAAACCACAGGTCCCCAAACTGGATAATTTCGCCCAGGTTGGATAAAAAATGGGCCTCAGACCGACGATGTTTGATGGTGACGTTGGCACGTCTGGGGTCGTCCCCCCTTTATGTTTGGCATGTTTGAGGACTTCAGCCCCGCCCCCCTCCTTCATGTCAAGAACGTGAACATCAGGAGCTCCGAGTCCAACCCTCAGGACTTTCCTCCTGCTTGTGACGCGTGAGGCATCCTCTCCCTGGCTCGCACATATTGCCCATATCTTCCCCGTCTCTCTGTTTTCCACTCGCTCCTCCTCCCACTCAGCTCTAGGGTCTCTCTCCTTCCCTTTTACTCTCCCTCCCTCTTTCTTCTGCCCCATCTTTCTGCCATCTCTCTCTCTCTCTCTCTCTCTCCCTCTCTCTCTAAATCTCCCTCTGCACAGCTCCACCCTCCCGCAGATAAAAAGCCAGACCCTCACCGTGTTCGACTCCCAGTGTTCCGCCTCTCTGTCTGCTCGTGTCCGGTGCTCCTCGCGTGCGACGGTGCCGCTCTGGACGAGGCTCACCGACAAGGTAAGAGGTGCTGCGGTATTCACACACACACACACGCACGCACACACACACACACACATGTGGATCTGACAGCGCTGTGCGTGGCTTCTAGCTTCTCCTTTGATATCAACAATGTTATTTCCTCTGCCCAGTTCCATCAGCTGCTTTCTGTTAAAAGCCCATTTTGCCTAAGCCCACCTTCACCCGACCATCCCCACCCCACAAAAAAAAAAAAAAAAAACGCCAGTATGTCACACTGCTGGAAAACTTTGCCGAAACATCGGAGATAGGGTTTCTCAGTCATCTCAGCCCCATACTTTTTCGCTCCCTTTTTTCTCTGATGTGCAAAGCGTTCCACGAGAGATCCATGCATCAGTGTTTTCCTGCAAAACCTCCCCCGGTAGGACGCAGAGGAAATCCTGAGGAGACACCTGTGAGGAATAACTCAGGCTCTTAAACAAGCTGCGCATGCTGGCATCTTGATGGGATTTAGCAGGACTTAATGGAATGTGTTGACCTTTTCAGATTTAGTTGAATGCTCTTTTTCTCTTTTTCCTCTCCTCCAGCGAAGAGGGAAAAATACCGGAGACAAGTAGCATCCCGAGTCGAATCCAGAGGAGTTAGAAAAATAAGGAAACAGTGAATCTGTCAGAGCTGGAGAGTTAGGACTCGTCAGGATGTTGTGGACTGTTTGCTGGAGTGACATACTGTATTTGGATCCTGCTGGTAGAAATGTTGTGCGTCTATGAGTAACGATCAATTTCCGTGGTGTGTGAATATCTCACTTAGATACTGGGTTGCTCAGACACCTGAGTTTGGCCTCCCAAGGCTCTGTAACGCCAAGGAGGTTCAAGGTTATCACACTTCTCTGACCTTCGTCTGAAGTTGGCGCTCTGGTGTTAATCTGTCCCTCATCTTTGAGGACCCACAGGCATACTTGACAGAGGAGATTTGGTTTGGTTTGGTTTGGTTTGGTTGTTGCTGTTTTGTCGGATTTTGTGGCCTGGTGAAGTGTATTCAACATCATTTGACTGAAACCCTTGTTGTCAATGTCTAAAAGCCTCATCACAGTGCTGAGCAAGTGTATTTGCCTCGTTGTTTTCAATGCAAACTGCATGATTTCAATGTAGCAGCTCAACTTTCCCTCCTGAGGTCTCCTCGTGAAACCACAGAGGCATAACAAAGGGAGACATTTTGACTTTATCGTTGTTGTTTTTGTCCCTCTAACAATGTGTCCATCTTGGAACCAAGTCATTTTTCTCTTCTATTTCAACGACATAATCACAAGTTTGATTGATTTTCTGTTTCTTTAAGGGGAACTTGACCACCTTCTGCCATAGTTGATATGAGATATTTTTGCAAACAACAGATATCTTCAAGTCACAATTCTGCTTTTTTTATGATCGTTATCTCAAAAAATATTACTCCAATTATATTTACGTGGGGATCTTGTCATCCACCACATCTTATCTCATCCTGTGCAGAGGCAAAAGGGAGCAGCCGAGCAAATGAATGTCCAAATCCACTACCACACACATAAAATCGATGAATAAGAGGTATTTTCGGACACCAACTTGCGCATCACCCCTTCCTACTTTCGTTGTGTAATCACTTCCCTTTACATGATCAGTGTGTCATACAACATTGTCAGTTTCTTGCAGCTACAGTATATTCAGATTCACACTGACTTCATTTTAGTTTTTCTGTGGACAAAGGCAAACGCCATACTAGAGTGTGATTAAAGCTTCATTTTGTGTATTTACATTAGCCTCAAAGTTGTACATAGCTCTTCAACTGCACTTCCATCCTGAATGCTACCATCGCCGCAAATTTCAATGCCAAACACAGTGTGTCAGCGGGTGCATAGAACAAAAAGTTCTCATTTTCAAGAGAGGATTTAGACTTTTCAGCCTCCTGAGCAGGGAGGGCAGCCGCGGTTATTATGCCTCTCCAGTGCTCCACAGTGAAAACATCTGGACGGAGAGGAAAAGCAGGGATCAAAATTTTCTCTGCCGTGTGACTGCGCAACACATTAAGCGCTCCGGGACGTTGGCCGCAGGGACGGCTCAGGTGATGATGGGTCGTGGCACTTGAAACTGAACGGCGCGGTAATGGTGTTGTGTAACAATGTGGCTTTAAGGAGCCACGATACACATATTGGCCCCTGTCAACCCACTTCCATGTTTTCCCACTGTATGGTCTGGCAATAAAAATGAAATATACCCGCTTACATCAATGTGGAGGGCTGGCCCACCATTCCATGCCATGTTGAATTAAATAAAAGCAAGATCAGATTTCTCTCATGGTCATTTCAAAGTGACATACTCCTCTACAACCTTATAGATCAGGGGTGGGCAAACGTCTTAGCTCAGGGGCCACATTGACATTTAAATTTTAACGGACAGGCCATGTCAGCAAAAGCTGCAGACTTATCAAACAATAACAAAACAATGTTAGTTTTGTTGTTGTGGTTTTTGTTGTTAGTTTTTAAAGCAGTTCAAATTGTGAGTTCTCTACCAACTTTTGGTGGGCCGCATCAAAAAGACCATCGGGCCTGATGCGGCCCACGGGCCGTAGTTTGCCCAACCTAAGTATAGACGCTTGAAGCAGGTTACATTGTTGTTTACTGATCAATATTTTGGCTGAATCACCATTGAAGTGGCAATGAATATATTTACTCGTGTAAAGAGGCCAAAGAATGTGAATGGTGGGATATTATTTGTGTTGTTTACATTTGTCCCTTACCCTGTTTCCGGTGGCCTCAAACTAAATAGATATTAGAGGTCATTCAGAGGTTGAGGAACTCCACCGTCCCTCTGTGACTTAGCCGCTTTGATGGATTTTCATTTTCCTTATTTCGTGTGATTCACTTCATTAGGAATGTGGAAAAAGTTCTCAGGTTGGAGCCAAAGCGTCGCTAGAGGCAGCAGACCGTCTGCGAGTTTGTTGAGTCTTCACGGTCGATAAGGGTTCTTTTCCGACTCGTTGGCTGTTCGTTCTCTCAATACACAATAAATTCACAAAACGGCCTCAGGAAAAGTCTGATTTTTTTTACTCCGGTCGCGGGCAACGGGGAGTGTAAGCGATCAGGTGTGAAGATTGCTTTTCCAGTAAAGAGACAGAGAGAACTTCCAAGAAAATAAGTAGTATAGAGTAGCACACGCACTCGCAAGGGAAGTTGGACTTTGTGCACAAACATTCTGTGTTCGACAAGTCACATCACTTACAACAGATTTTTGAAAATGAAGAGATGGAAGGCAGATTTTTTGTTGTGGTTTGTTTTGTATTTGCCCCTCAGATTGAAAATGTTTCATTCCCCAGTGTAGGAGAATTTAAGTGTTGCTGGTAAGGGAAGTTGAGTAATTCAGGATTTTGTCTAAAAGACATTCAGCGCTATTTTAGCACTATAAGACTTGACAGGTATTAAGATCAGATATTTTCCTTTCGGAAAGTGGCTGAGATGTGATGACATGAAGGATTTTGAAAGCTGTTGTTGAATTGTAAAACATTCACGCCAGCAGTTTTGACTGCTACAGATCACTGATAATTCAACAACTTTGATTGTTCTCTTAGTGTGGAATTAGTGTGGAAAATCTTTTTTAGGAACATGGAGGTTTCCTCCCATCACACACAAACAAACACATTTGCAAGCAAATGCTTAACTTCCATCTCCCATCAATTCTTTCTTTTTTGCCCAAAATGAGATCAGACGCTGCATCCAGGGGTTCGCAGGCCCGATTTGCTGATACTGAGCCCTCTTGTTTTGACAGAACTGAGGCCGAACAGGAAAACAATTCTCCTCCCTCGTCTCCCTGATTTGGCCAGAAATTGCCGTTGTGGCCAGACCTTCGGTGACTCTCCGGATTCTCAGAATCAGCAGCAAAGGAGGGGAAAATAGCGTATTGACGGACCGGGTCAGACGTGGGTCAGAGACCGAGAAGGGGCGGCCTTACGCGTCTGTGGATATGTCGGGGTCAAAGGTCAGCGGAAGTGTAAGGGAACGCTAGGCACGCCGCGCGGCTTTCAGACAAATCCGAGGCATTAGCCCGCTCCTCATTCCTCCTCACGCGCGCTCATTTCCGGGGTCGGGGAGAGGCCAGAGTTCCAAACGTGTCCCAGCTGTAAAATAGAGCTTTTCACCGCACTCACCAGGGGCCGGCTTGACCTCTCATCCACCTTGTTACATTTGAGGGTGCGAACGTCTGAGGAGGCGATCGCGACCTTCGCTCCGCAAAGACATCGACTAGGTGTGAAGGAATTTTTCTTCAGCAGAAAAAAGTGGAATGGGAAAACAGAATGACATGACATGATATCCATCACCAGTCAATTGCCCAGTCTGAAAATTCCACACCAATCCGTAGAATAGTGGCGGCGGCTACGGCGGCGGCCCCGTGAGAGCACCTCTTGTTGCTGCATGTTTTCGATTACATGATCCATTTTGGTGTTAACGATGGAAACATCAACCGCCTTTTTTTTTTTTTTTTTTTTTGGTGTGTGAAAAGTGTTTGGCTCCCTCTGCCAACACATTTCCTCTTCCCATTGGAAACACATTTGTGGCTCCACCTAGTCCTCCAGCCTTTGGAAAATACCAGCACAGGCAAAATGACTGATACCAGGGATGAATGAGTTCAATGCAAACCCGGGCAAAAAAGTTTGGCGCCCCCTATTGAGCCCCAGAGGCACTGCTCACTCAAGTGATGGATGTATCATTCAAAACATTACTCAGCCTCATTTATATTTCATTTTATTTTACGTTAACGTTTTCAAATTAGTTTCCGCATACAAATTCACTTCTAGATCTTGCTAAATATGTTAAGCTAACTAAGCTAGGTTACGAGAAGTCCAGGGAATTACGACAGTCGGGACAATTTTTTCATAATAATGAAGGAAGAAAACTAATTATTTCTAATTTCCACAGTGTATTTTGACATCCGCTGTCACTTCTCCCTGCAGTGTGTGAGCAGATGGTGGCCCAATGGTGCTGGTGCAGCAAGGGTGGCACGTTATTCCCGTAAAGGTTAGATAATAGGTAGCAGTTACGTCTCTCTCTCTCTCTCACTCACGCACATACACACACACACACAGGTGCATTCCCCAGATGTTGTCTTGGCTGTCCACCCTCTGATAGCCGGTCATGACATTCCTCCGTGCCTCTGTGCGTCCATGTGTGTGTGATTGAGCGTAGAGGTCATTCCAGTCTTTTCCTCACTGAACCTCACTGAGTCCCATTTCTCAGCAGATCCGCTCAATTCGATCACTTCAATGCAAGACGTTAATCAATACTTAACATTTACTAGTGAGTTGTCAAGAACAGCTTTTGCCTGCTCCACCTTCACCTTCACCTCCATCAATGTTGCTTTACAAGCCCTTATTTATTATCGGTTTTCAAACTAGCTGTCCGCAGCCGCCGCTGATAAATGACACGCCTGGCTGACAAATGAGTTTATGTTTTTAGCCCTGTAATTGTGAGAGAATTCATATTCCTCCACCCAAGAATGAGAAC
The DNA here is from genome assembly GCA_900312935.1 of Carapus acus. NCBI lineage: Eukaryota > Metazoa > Chordata > Actinopteri > Ophidiiformes > Carapidae > Carapus > Carapus acus. Next base: position 14,561 of record OMPJ01010727.1, read on the forward strand.
TATGTTCTCCCATTGCAGAAATGTCTGGCGGTGTACCTCCATGTTTCATTTCCACGAGAGCGTGTTTGTTTGTCGGCCACACCTGAGTTTGCTCCCCGTCGATGACAGCTCTCCCTCACACGCTCCACCTCTCTCGTTAGCCGCCCGCTTCCATCGGAAAAGGGGGACCGGCCGAAACGCACAAACCAACCGAGGCCCACCCCCCGACCACCAACCCCGGGGCCGGCTCCCGTGTCTGCGAGCGGCAGCGCGCCTCTCCCTTCTGTCGTTTGTTTGTCGAGCGGTTACGGCCGCCATCTGGAATCGGTCAGGGGAAGAACACGGAGGAGAAATGGAAATTTGATTATTTTCAAAGCCGAGCTGGAGGTGATAAAAGACTCGTGGCTCGTCACCAAACCGAGCCGGCTGCGGTTGTGAGTGTTGGCGCGGCGCCTCGGCGGAGCCGGCGTCCGATCCGTCTCCGGCCGGCTTTGTTTCGGGCGGACGTCATCGAGCAGGAAGGGCGGGGCTGCTCGCCAAATACTTTCAGAAGTGGCGGCGGACGGGACAGCGGACTTAAGTGGATTTGGGCTTCAGAAGCTTCATCCATATAAGGACAGAGGTGTAACACACGCATATCTGCGCGTGGGTGTGGTCTGCAGAAGAATGTTGTTTTATGAGGTGCAATTTCCTGAAATGTAGACCAATAACAAGAGAGACATTTAAATGTTTTCGCACTTCTAATTGACTACGTCCCCAAAATGGGGTTTGGAGGGTTGAGGGGTGTGGGCGGCAGTAGCAACAGAAGTCCTGGACCCTCCATCAGATATCAGAGGGTCTGACCTGTTAGCATACACCTCTCCACACACCGATATTTATCAGGATTTGCAGCCATTTGTTGACATGCTGCGTATGTACCGGCACACAAGTCACAATGTTTTACTTCCTTTATATTCCCACAGGAGCCGTGTTCCAAACTTTCACATTGGGCCTGAAGCCACTCAGAGTTTCTTCTCTGCTGCTGGTGAGTGAGAGCTTCATCCCATATTCCTCAACAGGTGTTTTGTGTGTGTTGTCATCTACTGTTTTGTGTATTTCCGTGAGCATTTGCCAAGATTTTAATTCAAGCCACCGGTCGACCCTCAGTCGGCCCTCCGTCGACCCCCGGTCGACCCTCCATCCATGCTGGTTGTGCGACCACATTATTCGCTTTGTGTTTTCAAAAACAGCAGTGCCAAAAGGTAACCGCACGTCAAAACGTTCGCCACAGTCCCATTTGGCATTCGGCCGAAACAAACACAGATGGAAACAGGTCGGACTCCTTGTCATGGGAGGACCACCAACACACACACACCCTCCCAGCAGACCTCAGCCATGTCCGTTTGGATGGTTCCCTGCCCCTGAATGTGACGGTTTCAAAGTGAGATGTGCGTTTACGTCTGTTTTTGTCTGGAACACTTCAGACTGTACATTCGTCGAGGACCGCTGGCAGCCGCATCAAAGATGAGCGAGTACAGGGGGATTTCTGGGAGTTCCTGGAGGGATCGTTTCATTTTAAATGCCTCATTAAACCTCCTGGTCCGTAATCACGCGCGCTCGGAAGAGCTTTCGCAATCTGACCGATGAAATGTAATTGAAAGATCGCGGTCGCGCTGTAGTTTCTGGAAACTAGGCATCATCCGAAACAGAAAAAGAAAAGATTCAATCAAATAAAAATGAGGAGGGGGAGACAGGAAACGTCGTCTCTGTGGGAGGAAGTGTAACATTGGCCAGGCGTGTTGTTCTACCAGCTGACCCCAAACAATAACACGAGAACTTCGGCGGCGGCTCGTGTGATGGAAAACAGAATTAGGGAGCCGAATAAAGGCTGATTGTGGAAGTGGCTTTGTTTGCTTTTCGTTTTTGGGGTTTGGACCCCGGGAGACCCGTCCCCTCCAGGCTGCACACTGGGTGAACTCATCGCCTCCCACATCTGAGTCGACATGCCGACTGTCCCCCCACAGAAGCACATCATGTTGGACCCTTTTTCTCCACCGCAAACGGCAAACAAGCTTCTCCACGGCCGACCTGCAGCACTCGCCCCCTCCGCTTCACGTGGAGGACGAGTCCTTTTAAGTCCACACAGGCGGATGGCAGGCTGAGCGTCGTGGTTCAGGGGGTTCAGTGTTTTGGAACCTGGAATCCAACCAGAGAACATCAGTCTGCAGACCGCAGCTCCATCTCCTGACCTCAACAACATCAGATAACAGCAGTCGTACTTGTTCTAGCGTCCTTCAGATTGGTCATTTTAACGTCCTCGTATCAGCCAAGAAGATCTAGATCTTCTACAACGACCTTTGTTCTTGTTCTTATTTCAACTCCTCCTTGTCTCACACCCCTTTATACTCCAGCTGAGTCTCAAGTTCTTTCTTGAAAACAGTAACACACTAATAGCTGTGACTCAGAGTCCAAACCCGAAGCCTCTTTCCTGCCTTTGCTTCTCCTGGTGCGTACCACCGCTCCACCAAGATGTTCCAAATGTGAGATGATAGCGCCAGATTTGGCCTTTTTTATCATTAGAAATGTGGTGCTGCGGCGGGATTTGATCCTAGAAAAGCGGTTTTGGGGGGGAAAGTTTGGATAGTGTGTTGTGCTGCGGTGAGTGCGAGTCAAACAGGCGTCTCACAATCTTTGCCCAAATGTGAAAAGCATCTACAGGAGTGTCACCATGGGCCTTCACGCCAGGTCAGGACTCCGAGTTCGCTAACCCGAACCCTTGCCCTAACCCTTACAGAAACTTTCTGAGTGATCTTTGTCTGGTTCGAGGGACGTCTCCATGTTTCGCCCTCTTCTTGTTTTCATCAGGAAATTCTCGATTTTGGCCGCCAAGTTTGTGCTCGTGTTTTTTTCCACCTGCCTCTAATTACTCTCAGCGAAGTTCCACGTTAGCGTCAAACGCTCTACTCGCAATCAGCGTTCGGACGCTACAAAGGAAAACGTCCTCGTTGCCTTCATATGTTGTTCTAGGAAACGTCTTCAGATTCTAGCCAGAAACGGGAACCAAAGCGAAGTAGCTTTCCTCCGCAATCTGACCATAATAACAGTGTGTGGCACCGCTGGCTGCCGCGGCACGG
>OMPJ01010727.1:17672-32758 GCA_900312935.1 Carapus acus
TGTTTTTTATTTGAGTTGGTGAGAATGTCCTCCTGTGACTTCTCCTCTCCATCCTCTCTGCAAAACACATCTACGAGATGGTCGGGGCGCACACACTCCTCTGACAGCGGGTCGTCCCGCTCCACATCTGCTGTGTTTATCGTTTTAAGTAATCCGGTGAATGTCGGGCTGCTTTTGCCATTAGCAGCTTCTACGGGAGCAACGATTCTCCACTGCACGCTCGACAAGCTGGCGCAGATGTTTCTGCTCTCAGGGATGATGTCACTTCATCGCTGCAACCTTTCAAAAGCCCGCTAATATCGCATACTGGGTGCTTGTTTATTGTCTAACGCCGCGAATCAGGCCGAGCGGGCCGGATAATAATCCTCATCTGGCGGCAGCAACTTAAATAGCGCTCTCGTGCGCTTTTATCCGCGCCTGTTTATTTTCAACCGCACAGAATCAGATCGCCTCGCTTTTGTAATTGCTGTTTAGCGCTCGGATTCAAACAGCGCCGATTAGGTGTAGGATATCTGGGGTTTGTTTTCAATGCTGTAAATCAGGCACGCCTTTATTTTTCCACGCTCTCTCCGTCTGACTGGATGTGCTCCGTAGCGCCGGGCCGAGAACTTGAAGAGCATCTGCGACTGTAATCAAAGATCATTGTTCCGCTCCAAAGGAATTTTATAATATTGACGTCCCAGCTTCGCTCCAGGCTGTTTTCATTTCCCGCCCACAACAGAGCAGGTGAGGGGTTACGCCTGCGGTTTCGATGCCCGAATTTGGGGGTCGCGTCTCTTCCGCGGTCTCTGTCCATGGTGCTGAATCTATACATCACAAAAGTACATCGCGTCTTTTTCTACAGCGGCGTGTTTTGGTTTGCGTCGCCCTGGCGACCGCTGTGCAGGTGGTTGCCGCTCGCTCTCTTCCCGACTGAGTGTAATAAACCCCAGAGGGCTGCGAAAGGTCATCGGCCCATCACTCACCGTGGGGCGATTATTTTTCTACAGGGCACAGGGACGGCTCCTCGTGCATGGCCCGAGTTCCACCAATGCCTTGGCAACGGCCCGCAGTCGCAGCCCGAAGTGAGGGGAACGAGTAGAGGCGAGGGAGCAAACCAGAGGAAAGCAGCTTGAAAAAGGAGACATCTGAAAGTAAGAATGAGGGAGTTTCACCACAGACTGCTGCTGTGCTTTTTCACAGCAAGGATGGGGTGGGAGGGGGTGCAGACTTTTGTACGCATTTGCCTTTATTTTTACACCATTGCTTTGGCATCTTGATGGCGATCTGGTGTTGACGCCAACACGTTTAAGGCATTAAGCAACACGGCTGAAACCAAAACCACACGCACCCCCCCTGTGGGGCGTCTTGTTACCGAGTCTGTTTTCAGAGCAGCGTGTGTCCTGTGTGCTCAATCCTAACGACACGTGAAGAGGAATGTTCACAATCACAATTGGAATTTCTTCTTTTTATTACTATTTATTTGTTCAATCTCGTTCTATGGTTTGACCCCAGCGGGTTGCCCGTCGCTGAAATATCAGCCAGGTTGTTGTAACTGAACGACCTCCAGTGGTGAGAAAAGGGATGAGAAGTTTGTTTTGTGTGTTGTGATTGTTAGCGTGCCAGCGGTTGTGTTTTGTTTTGGCAGCGTGATAAATAGTGAGGAGTGCTGACCGTGCTGTCACTCAGCGCTGGTCCAGAGAATCTGGTGAAAAACACAAGATGTGTAATTGATGAAATTAGATTGGAGTGTTTGTCGGCCACCAGAGGGCAGCAAACATATAGAAACTGACAGACAACAACTCCTAAGCAAAAAATCCAAATCTTGTGTCTTGTTCTTCTGAAAGCTGCTCAAGGTCTTTGCGTCCATGCACGTCCATCCTCACCCATCGTGTGTCCTCAGCAGGTGATGGCGACGGTCCCCCTCCACCCATCGCGTCTCCTCCTCCTGATGCTCCAGCTGTGTGTGTTGCGTTTGGCCCAGGCCGGGGTGTATTACGGCCCAAAGCAGCCTCCCCAGCACCCCCCGCTGCCGCTGCCCCTGCCGCAGTACGGCGACGGCCAGCCTCAGCAGCACAACCTGGGCAACGAGATGCTGCACCTGCCCTACGGCCAAGAAACGCCCATGCTGCCGCAATTTGGGAAGGATTTACCGTACCTGCCGCTGCCCATGAGCAAAGAGAGGGGGCCGAGTAAGGGCAAAGGTCGGGACCTGACGCTTTCAGTTGCTAACATGCTAACCAAGTGTTGTTTGCACTATTCTGATTTCTTTCTCTGGCTTCCAGGAGAGCCGCTGCCCAGAGGGGTCAAAGGCCCACTTCCTCTTGGTCCTGAGGGAGAGGGACTCAGAGAGGGACTACCTGGACTTCAGGGACCTCCAGGCCCAACAGGTCCCCAGGGGCCGATAGGCCCCCCTGGTCCTCCAGGCCATGGACTGCCAGGCTTACAAGGAAAGCCTGGACAACCCGGTCCCCAAGGATATCCAGGTCTAGGAAAACCTGGAATGCCAGGGTTGCCAGGGAAACCTGGGGGACCAGGTCTACCAGGTATGAAAGGAGAAATTGGTCCAAGTGGGGGTCAAGGAGCTACTGGACTGTCTGGGCCTCCAGGGCTTCCAGGTCCTCCTGGACTCCCAGGGATTTCAAAACAAGGACAACAAGGCCTTCCTGGACAGCATGGTCCACATGGTGAGCCTGGCTTCAAAGGTCCACCTGGTTTTCCGGGTATTGCTGGTCCCAAAGGAGACAGAGGAATGAGTGTGCCTGGTTTGCCAGGTTTGAAAGGACCCAGTGGGCCACCAGGGCCGCCAGGACAAGCGGGGCTGCCAGGTTTAGGTAAACCTGGCCTTAATGGACTTCCTGGACAACCAGGGATACAAGGGAAACCTGGACCACCTGGAGAACCAGGTCCAGCGGGTATTCCAGGTGATAGAGGCGCATCAGGACCAGCAGGATTGCATGGGATTGGAAAACCAGGAAAAGATGGCCTAAATGGGCAACCAGGGTTCCCTGGGGCTAAAGGGGAACAAGGCCTTGCAGGCCTACCAGGGGGCCCGGGTTTGCCAGGCTACGGTAATCCAGGGTTCCCTGGTCACAAGGGTTACAAAGGACATGCTGGCTTGCCTGGACCACCAGGTCTAAAAGGCGACAAAGGCCATACAGGCGTTCCAGGTATGAACGGGCCCCCTGGTGCTGACGGCTTGATGGGGCCACCAGGTCCAATGGGGACACCAGGAAGTATTGGTTTTCCAGGGCTAAAAGGAGACACTGGCCTCACAGGACCAAAGGGGCAGCAAGGAAATAAGGGTGATATAGGACCTCCAGGACTACCAGGACATGCAGGTTTACAAGGGCATAATGGTTATCCAGGGTCTAGAGGTTTGATAGGACCGTCAGGTGGTAAAGGAGAAGCTGGTAATCCAGGTTTACCTGGACTCCCAGGAGGATCTGGTCTACCTGGACCGAGGGGAGATAGAGGAAATATCGGAGAGAAAGGTCAGCAGGGTCCTCAGGGAATTCCAGGACTCACTGGACCAGGAGGGCCAATCGGACCTCCCGGTCTCCCGGGGCGCAAAGGTGATTTAGGCCTACCTGGAAAACCAGGTTATCCAGGTGAGGGTAAAAAAGGACTCCCTGGAATTATGGGCCCTCAAGGTAAACCAGGCCCCAGCGGTCCTGCTGGTCTCCCCGGACAGCCGGGCCAGCAGGGACCCCCAGGACCGCCAGGACCTCCCGCTGCCTACCCCGACCTGGGACAGATCCTTCCAGCAACAGGCCCGTACACAGGCCAAAAACAAGTCTACAAACCAAAGAACGGCGGTGAAGTCGGCGTCGGCGGCATCGAGATGCCGGCGTTCTCCGCCAAACTAACAAATCCCTTCCCTCTCATCGGCTCCCCCATCGTCTTCGACAAACTCCTTCACAACAGCAACCAGGACTACAACTCTCAGAATGGCGTGTTCACCTGCAGCGTGCCGGGGATCTACTATTTCGCTTACCACACCCACTGCAAAGGTGGGAACGTGTGGGTGGCACTGATGAAGAACAATGAGCCTGTGATGTACACGTATGACGAGTGCAAGAAAGGCTCGGTGGACCAGGCGTCGGGGAGCGCCGTGCTGCCTCTACTACACGGGGACACCGTCTTCCTGCAGCTGCCGTCAGACCAGGCGGCGGGACTTTACGCTAGTCAGTATGTCCACTCCACTTTCTCTGGATATTTATTGTACCCCATGTAGGAGATGTAGCGAAATGCTGTGACTGAGAGCGCAAAGGTACATTTTACGCCAGAATAATCATTTCTCGAAGGAGTGATGCACTTGGTTCCATCTATTCATCTCCAAAAGTTGAGCAAGTCAAGAAGCAGGTACGGAAAGGGGAAGCGTGTGTGTTGGTTATTGCATGTAGGGTGTGTGTGTTCTGCAATGGTAAGCAAACAAGTTCTACCAACATACAGTACCTGGACTGCGAGTATTATTTTTTTTCTTGCGTGTTTACATGATGCACTCATTAGCTGCGTCTACACTATACGGCTGAAACATTAGCGGGATATCGGTGCAAAATGCATTTACTCACAAATGTCCTTAACAGTCCGATTCTACCTTTTCCTTGCATCGCTGTGGGACACACAGTTCATAATGTCTATTTGTCTAACAGTAAAGCAGCAAAACACACAATCTTCACAAAATGGTCCACAAAGTTTTCAAACATTAGTTTTCCGTTTATTCCTTTTTTGTGTAATTTATTTGTTTGACTACTGATTACTTGAGATAATAATGGGATCCTGCTTGATAAATAATAAACATGGTGTTTAGTTCCCACAAATTTTTGCCTCCATTCCTGTTTATGCCCTACTTTCAGTGTATTTTTTAATCCCTCTGTGGTTGTGCAATTCTGGAAGTTAGATATAAATGATTTTGGACCGCGGTTGACCCCATCGATGGACAGTATTTCAAGTGTTTCAGATTTTGTACTTTGTTGCCGTTTTGGATTATATTTGATTAAAAAAAGTTAAGATGAAAAGGAGTGGTGTGATATTTGTATTAGTCTGTAAAGTTTTTGTATGCAGGCACAGAAATATGGAGCCATAAATATGATTTATTGTCCCCTGAGGGGTAGTAGGTCAATGTGATTTAGATATGAACTTCTTCATGTACATGAATGCATGAAACATACATGTTATGTTCTAAGGGTGTATATATGAATACACATTCTAAACATACAGATAGTATGTCGACATATCAGAAAGATTTACGGCAAATTCCCTTAATTTACGTAACATGTGTGGTAGTGTGTGGCACTGAGGGGCAATACCGCCTCCTGCTGGCAGTGTGGAGAAGTTCATCCTTGACCAATCACTGCTCGCGACGTCATGCTTCCGCCTTGCGTGCCCCTGCGTCACTCCCAGCCCTCCTGCCGTCATACAGACCTCTAACTCTCCTCGTTTTAAGACTTTTTATGAATTAAACTGACACAGGGTAAGTTATACAAACCGTTTTTTGAACGCGATGCTATTGAAACGTTGCCGACGTCTTACTTTGACGCAATGGCAACCAAGCGAACCCGTCCATCGAGCGACCTACTGGGAACATTAGCTTGTTAGCTCGGTGTAGCATGCTAGCGGCCGCCGGGGTTCTGTTTATGTTCGTGAGAGCGATATTTGTGGTTTCAACATGAATGACGTTTCATAAATAACCTTCATCCTTCGCATTCGGGGCGGGTAGGGATCATCTCGCGTGTTGTACTGTGTACTAAGTAGCTAGGTCGCTAATGACTCTCGTGTTTTGACATACATCTGACTGATTTTTGATGCGACTGCCCGCAGAGTTAGTAGGCGATGGCCTCCCGAGACGGTCCGAGAGCCTCAGGCACAGATGGCAGTGATTTCCAGCACCGGGAGAGGGTCGCCGCACACTACCAGATGAGGTACGTCTAAAGAGAGAAGTTAAGGGAAGCTAGCAGCACTGCACAGCGGTGATGCTGCATGTGCCTGCTGCAGCTTAACTCGTACAGATACAGCAGATACTGTAATAATCGAGGATGCAGTGGAGAAGTTGTGTTATATTATTGTTAAGCTGCACCACAATCAAAAGCACTGCAAAATTCAAGCCATACACAGGTGAATAGATTGTAGAGGCCGCCACGGTTTCTTTGCGTCTAAGGGGAGTTTTTTTTTTCTCGCCACTGTTGCTAACTGGGAGTATCTCTGTGTTCATCGAATGGAATGTGAATATTTACATGTTGAGGAGCTCTACCCGCTCCATCTTTGAAAGCACCTAGAGATACAGTAACTTCTGTTTTGATTTGGCACCGTACAAATAAAACTAAAATGAATTCAGTATCAGAATGCCCTTTATCGTCATTATGCAAGTACAACAAAATTGGAGCGCTCTTCCTACTGTGTTGACAATTATTTAAATAATTTCAAAATAGTATGCCATGTAAAAATAAGGGCATATTAACTAAATATAAAATATAAAAACAAGGTGAGCAATATGTTTCACAAAGTATAAATGAAGGTGTAAACATGTTTTCCACAGGGATTTAATGCATTGTATTGCACTGAATAGGAATGTAAATTGCTGGATGGGGTCACATGTGAGAGTTCAAGGTGATGATGGCTCTCGGGAAGAAGCTTTCCTTCTGAATTGAATTGAATTGAATTGAATTGAATTGAAAACTTCAGATAGTTACCAGGATTTGACCATGAATGACTTGCCGTGATGTTCGTGTCTCATCCACACAGCGTTGCCTTGAAGTCTGAAATCCGTAAACTCAACATCGTCCATCTGCTGATTTGGGTGCTGGTGGCTGCTCAGGTAATGTGTCCAGCACACATTCAGAAACCCAGTAATTCATCCAAGTGTGTAATTTCCAAATGTATTTCTGTGCAGCTAAGATCATATTTCTTCGTCTCCTCCGTCAGGTGACGGTGAGCCAGCTGAACCTGGTGTCCCACAGGGTGGTGGCGTCGCCTTACCAGTGGGAGTACCCATACCTCCTCAGCATCATCCCCACCATTTTCAGCTTCATGGCGCTGCCTCGCAACAACATCAGCTACCTGGTGGTGTCCATGATCAGCGCCGGCCTCTTCTGCGTGGCGCCGCTCATCTACGGCAGCATGGAGATGTTCCCCGTGGCGCAGCAGCTCTACCGGCACGGCAAAGCCTACAGATTCATCTTCGGCTTCTCGGCCGTCACCGTCATGTACCTGGTGATCGTCATCACCGTGCAGATCCATGGCTGGCAGATCTACTACAGCAAGAAGCTGCTGGATCAATGGTTCACCAGCACGCAGGACAAGAAGAGGAAGTGAGTCAGCCGGAGGCTGTCGACGACGACCGGAGCTGAAAGAGACTCACACCTCTGTGGAGGAGCATCTTTTTCTATATTTATATTTGAGCAGAAGCCCAAAGTTGGCAGAGAAAGTGTGACTCTGTGCACAAACTCCTTTGTGTGTCACAATAAAACATCCAACGCAAGCAAAACAAGCACATCAAATATTGTCTATAGTACTTCTTTAATAGTGGCACATGACAAAATCCAACAGATTAGTGCTAAATTCATGCAACAATCACACAACATCAATGATTTCATGAAAATTGTTAAGTTGAACCCTGACTCCACAAATATTACTGATTAAATTGCTGGAAACTCAAAATCATCAAACTCTCCAAACCTCCTGGCTACATGGTAGCGAACAACTGAACATGTTTCTTTGAAACCACAAACATCTGCCAAAAGTGGGCAAATTTGCTAAACTGCACCGTCTGACTGACGGCGTGTCTCGACTGAGTTTCACTTAGTGTGTGTGCACACGCTCCCGCTTCAGGACCAGGCGCACCTGCAACACAACACATACAACTCAACAAGGGGAAACATCCAGGGAGCATTATTTGCAAAGGTAAATTTTTCAATACTTGTGGAGAAATTAAGAATTTAGATGTTTTAGTCACCAGGTGTTGCCATAGTCACTGAATGAATATTGCCTGAGTATAAAATGTTTTTGTAATCCATGTTCAAGTTAATTTTATCCGCTCCTCATCCCCCTCTCAGGTCAGCAGAGAGTTTCCTGACATTTCATGCAGTACCTTTTCCCCACCGGGTCCCTCGGAGACCAGCTGAGCTGGCACCTCGCTCTCATAGTTCTTGGCTCCTGGGTCGGCTCCCTTATTCACCAGCAGCTTCACCGTCTCCAGCTGGGAGCCACGATTCTCCACAGCGCTGGCCACGTGCAGAGCCGTGTTCCCGCCGAATGTCTGAGACAACAACGGCATGTGCTGAGATGCAGCGACACGCCAGTGGCGGTCACGGAGAGAAGGCCGGGCCGCGGACTCACCTTGGCATTTATGATGGGCAGCGAGGATGGATGCTGGAGGAGGATATGGAGTAGCTTCACGTTCGCCTCCTCGGCAGCCATGTGGAGGGACGTCCGCCCGCACCTCGTGTCCTGCGGAGGTGGAGATGAAGTGGATGTGACGTGTGACGGGCAAAGCCGGTGCCCGACCCGAACTGGCTGACTCACTTTTGTGGCACAGGAGCTTCCCATGAGCAGCAAGACCGTGATGCACTCCAGGTACATCTGCCTCTGCTGCTCAAACTGGGATTCCAGGAAGGTGCAGGGGTTCTCCAAGCTCCTCTGCTCCCTCAGCACTTTGTTGTAGGACAGGATGGCCACGTGGAGAGGCGTCAGACCTGTGTGAGGGCGTCACAAGAAATTAATCCTACAGGCATTTTAAGAGACATGCTGCTGAGACTGAGGGTACTTTCCATCGTAGTTGTACGTCTCCACTGGTACTGCCTGTCTTCTAATCAATGTGGCCCTTTGGATGCTCTGTAAGGGGATGAAGAGGGGATGCAAAATCAAGATAAACTCAAATTAACTAAAGGAATAATTACTCAAGTGTGAAAGTAAATGAACAAATACATTTATTTTATTTGTTTATTTATTTGTTTATTGTATTCGTTTATTTGATAAATAACTAAAATATTTCAGTTACATCATTAATCAATGATGTAATTTTATCTAAAATTACAAATGTAAATTTTCACATATGAATCTATTTAGATAAATGTAAATACCGTAATTACATTACCAATTTTATTTGTTTATCATTGTGTTACTTCATTTGTTTATTTGATAAATACAAAATAAAATGTTATTTATATGGATCAATCAATTGTGTAATTTCATGAAATTTTTAAAACATTAATTTTTAGATATGGATATCTTTTAAGTTAATATAAACATTCATTATTGTATTTATTTTTTTCTTGTATTATTGTAATTGTTAATTTGACATTTACATGATAAAATTTTATTTAAATCCATTAATCAATTATGTAAATGTACTGTAAATAAATTTTACAATACTAATTTTCACAAATGAATTGATTTGAATGAATGGATGAGTGAATGAATAAACACATTCATTATTTATTCTTATTATTATTATATTTGTTTATTTGATACAAAATACGAAAACTATTTATTTAAATCCATTAATGATTGATTTATTTATGTGCGTCTCACAGCAGACGAGCGTGTCCTCACCTGCAGGCAGAGGAGGAGGCCTTTCTCTGCACACACGTGCAGGGGAGAGCGCCCCCACAGGTCCCGGCTGTCTACTTGCGCCCCATGTGCCACAAGATCGTGGACGATCAACGAATGGTTGGACGCCACCGCGATGTGCAGAGGAGTCTGTGCCAAGACAAAGTGAGGATTAATCTGTCTGTCGCAAAAACATCCAACCAAATGAAACTGCCGCTCAGGTCTACCTGCCCATTGTGCTCCTTCATGTTCAGCGAGTCCATTTGCACCATTTTGCCAGCGAGCACGTAAGCGAGAGCTCTCTTGCCCTGGGCCACAGCGACGTGGAGGAATCTGAATAACATCAATAATAATGTGGTTATGCCACAAGCAGGAGCTGCACTCTCTCTCTTTTTGTTGGTCACGTACGTGTCTCCATCCTCGTCCTGGGCTTGCAGCTGCTCGTCACACACTCCCATCCACTTGGCTGTCTCCTGTTGGATCTGCCAGTCAAACAAACTGATGGAGGGGATGTTTGGAGATGGCGTGCTGGGGGTCTGTGAGGCTTCAGGGGAGCTTAGAGCGCCGTCGCTGCTATCTGGACTCTGAAGGGAGCCCCCAGAGTCGCAATCGAGCTCCATGCTGCAGATCTCCTCTGCCTGTTCCCATTTCTAGGAGACAGTGGGTCACGTCAGCAAAAGCCTTCCAGGTATTTGTACTGAGATGTTAGTAGATGCAAAGTCAGGTGGATTTTGTTTGTCTGAGCTAATTTTCTATATCTTTACCATGCACAAGCGAATTCAAAGTTGGAGACAAGAGAAATGAGTGTGATTTGTAAATGTGAGTGTAAACTTCTGCCGATGGGCTCATTTCCTTGAAATGGAAAATAAAAATGGAATAGAAAAAACGGTTTAAAAAATCGTACAAAATTGTGTTTTCAGTCTGTGTTGTAAACCAAATATTCAGCATCAAGTAATATCTATTTTGCAAATTCATACAAAAGTAAGACATGTGAATATGTATCTGATATGTCTGTACATATGCAAATTAGCCGTAGTTTGTCATGAACACTTTGACATCAGGAATTTGTGAAATGCTTTTTGACTTGGTTGCAGCGTCCTGTGTTCACCTCGGTGCTGTATTGGAGCATTTCTTTCAGCTGTTTCAGGATCAGCAGCTCCCTCGCCGTTAGTTTGGAATAGGAGCGGTCGAGCTCGGGAAACATGGAGCCAGAGGGTAGAGACCCTGGTGACAACACCACACGACACAACACAACACACACTATCACCGAATGCGACATGAAATCTCGTCGGCGTGTTTTGCGGGGGATCGAATCAACACGGTTTCTCATTCCGACCCTGCTACGGGTTGCCTGGCGTGTGAGTGGTGGAGAGTAGCGATGGGTGGATTGATCAGAAATATCAATACCATGATCTGTATCAAAATCGATACTGGCGTGGTAAGCTCGACAAAAACCTTTAAGATATTTAGGGAGTGCCAACTAAGGCCCACTGTCCTTTCGTGGCAGTTCCGCAGAAAATAATACAAATTAAATTGAAAACTGCCACACACGCAACTCGGGCTCGACTTCCTGATTTGAACACTGGGTGAAGCTGTTCGCGTGAAGAGAGAGGCCTCTCCTCAAGCCGTTAAGTTTCTGAGAGTGCAGAATCGGCGATTTCCAGCAACACAAAGGTCTGTACACCGTTAAGACCTTTACACTGTAAAGTTTACAGTACCGCCAAGCCGGCGCTCCTAAAGGGACCTGGAACTTGTACCTTTTTGCGCGGCGTATATTCGAGCAACAAGTATGAGTGAGTGGGAACGACAGCTGAACAAAGTAAACATTCTGTCAGATAATTGTATCTCCATCACCTTTAGCTTAACGTGGCTAATTGTGCTGTGTTTTACTAGTTTCCCGATGTTTTTTCGTCGTGTTTCCCACCATCATTTCTGCCGTCTGTTTGGTTTCATTGGGTAGGCAGGTAGAGAGGTGGGTTCCTAGCTAATCTATCCATTCCTCCATGATATGCGTATAAATGAAATGAGCAGGGGCTACATGATCGCTATCGGCGATACTGGCCCTGTGTTTACGTGGCGGAGCTCGGAAACAGGTGGACGTTGACCACAGCTACTCCGGGGAGCTCGTCCAATCAAAGAGTAAAGAGGGCGGGACTTAAGGTGATTGACAGCCATGTACCTGACAAAGCTCGAGGGGCGCGGCTAACTTAGCATATCTTTCCAACATTTAATAACGAACGGCAACGTCAAAATATGGGGTTCTTATCTTAACTCGAGATTTAAAAAACAGTTTGATATCAAAACAACTCGCCGCTCCCATGTTTCCCGCTGAAATCCGTGAAAATCGTCTCGGGCGGTTGGTCGCCTGATCGGCGGCTCACCTGCGTGTGGTTCCCCGGGGTGTGCGCGTTTGCGCGGGGCCGCGACCAGGCTGCTCATGCCGGGACAGCTGGAAGGAGCAGTTGGTCCCCAGCTGACAGAACCGGTGTGTCCGCGTGGGCGTGGACAAGCTATGAGGAACAGTGGATGAAGTTTCACGCCTCGCTCAGCTTCCTGCTCCACATATCACTCATTACTTGGAACACCTCCAAAATAAAGCAAATATTTTCGAGTTCAGATAAGATCGTTAAAGTCGGTTAATGGTTCACGCAGGGTGGAAATTTCTAACTAGATGAGGGAATGTTTCCGTTCTAGTGAAGAATAAACACAACAGCAATCATTGTGTATACTTTTTTTTTGATTGTTTGGTATTGCTCATAAAAACGAAAAGTGCAATTTACGACCTAAACTTTACTAATATGGACACATAAACAAAGACCTTAAGATTTCTCTTAACTCGGACACACACAGGTGTGTAAACATCTTGTGAATAACACCAATGGTTTATGGTAGGTATTAATTGGTGTTTTTGCATTTCCTAATGACCTATTTCGTTTTTTCACTGAAGTGGAAACACGAAATAGGTTGATTTTTTTACAGGTTGATTAGTTTTCTGAAGTGAAAACACAAAATAGGTTGATTTTTTTCTTTTTTTAGTTTTAGCTCTTCAGACCAAAAGCAGAAGCAGCGCAACATGCAAAACATCCCCACAGGTGCGTGCGTGGTATGCAGGTATCCGAATGTGAGGCCCATAGTGAGGCGGTGTAATGTTAATAATATTAAAGTATAATGCTAGTGCCGAAGTAGAGAGAGTGACAAACAGAGTAAACACACAGAAGAGAGGAGAGGCCGAGGCGCGTCTCACCCAAGCGGCAGCAGGAGCGGAGTGATTGCGGTGGGCTGCGGCTGAGCTTTGGTCGTGTGTGTATAGCTCCTCCCCCTGGTCTGCGGGGTTTCCCACCGGCGGGTAAATCATTTCCTCCACCCGGGGCAGGCATGGCAGCTAAGAACACAGAAAACGAAACGTCACAACGCCCAAACATTCTCCACAAACCTGCTGCGGCGCTTTGTTTTTCTGCGTGTGTGTCATGCGATTTGTACGCACAGTGTCACTCATCCCTGACAGTCTCACACCATTTTTTTTTTATTTTGGTTAGCACTGAGGCGAGACTTGTGATAAAAATCGGTACATGTTTTCTTTAAAATAACTGCGTGTTATCTTCGTCGTGATCTGTAATCAACCACAGCTGTGTTTTGTGTTACGTCACAATAATGTTTTGGGGCATGTATTGTGTTTAAAAAGAAAGGGACAAACGCATACACAGCAGGTCATCGCTTTATGCATTTTTCTTCTTTCCCCCTTTTTTTTTTTACATTATTCTTTGTTTATTCTTTAAAGTGAGATATCAAATAACAAAAAAAAAGTCGACAACAACGGCACAAAAACAGAGTTTTCACAGTCAGAGGTCCGGCGTCAGTGTTACCGATGACTTTGTCATCGTTGGTTTGCAAGTGTGTTACTCATTTGTGACCCCACTCTGCACACGCACGCACACACACAGCAGCTATACACTTATAGTCACGAACTCACAACATGCATCACATTCCAAAAATAATTCACTTTGAGACTGTCAATAAATAAATACATCGTTTCCACATTCATCTTCTCATTGCAAAGAGGGTCAGTATTCTGATTGTAGCTGCAACCTGTTAAATAAATGGAGGATGACCATGATGAATGTCTTCACGGGGTACTTGGCTCTGACTTCCACGGGATTAAAACCATTTACATCGAGTAAAAACTGAGTCGTGAGGCTGAAGCTGCTGTGAGACGCAGGCATGTTGCAACACGCTGCGCCTCAAACAAACAGTAGTTTGATACGAGGACTACACAAAAAAATAAACAAACAAATAATATCACTCTAAATCGATACGACTTCGACGTCTTCCCTCGTCTAACAGTGCAAAAGCGAGACAAATCTCGGCGTGCTGAGCCTCGGGCCGGCCCCCATTACTGCCCTCAACTCATCCATGACTCCTTCCCAGCGTTTGGCTTTTCAGCAATACATGCGTTCCCCCTTTTGGCCATTAGGGGGCACAACAGGAGAAACACGAGTTTGTTGGTTTGAAGGCGCAATCGCCCTCGACTCCCGCCGCAGCAGAGAAAGAGAGAGAACGACTGTGTCACGTAACAGACAAAAACATAAAGTGCCCAAGAAGCTCTGATTCTGATGATGATGATGACGATGGGCAACTGGGACCAGAACCGAACACCACGCCTGCAGTCACGAGCAGACATGTTCTGCTTATCTTCTTTGAGCATGCGGGAACGTGACAGACATCTCCCTGGAATGCATTGTGGGAGAGAGGGAGATAGAGAGAGAGAGAGAAGGGAGGACGAGTCCGGATGACAAGTGCTTCCCTGCTTGCTCTCCACTAGGTGGCGCTTTTCATTTGTTGCCTATAAGCGAAAGGAGAGAAAACACAAGTCAGTTTTCAGACAGACACACAGACACAGACACACACAGACACACACAGAGGAATACTTTGATACTGACCTGTGAGGTAATTTGCCCCGATTAGCATCAGCATGCTGCCGATGATGTAGAAGCCAAGTGGCGCGCTGCTAAAAATGCTAGTCTCAGCTAGTGAAGTCAAACAGAAAAACACAAACACACACGGTCAATCGAAAAGGCCTCAGTGTGAGCGACAGGAAGTGGAGGACGGTGGACCGACAAAGCACGTACCTTTCCCGTTGCACACCGGCTCCGTCGTCTCCCAGTTCATGCAGCGCTGCACCGCCTTCTTCCACCGCGCGTACCGGAATTCGCTCTCTGCCGTCCAGATAGAGAGAAAGAGGGGGAGAGAGAGAGAGAGAGGGAGAGAAAGAGAGAGAGAGAGGGAGGGAGGGGGACAGAATATCAGGCTGAGGCCCTCAAAAGTGCAATGCTGGGAGAGGGGGGCGACTGAATGGCGTCATACCTTCAAGGTTGATTTGCGGTTCGAACTTCTCCCACGTGACGGCGCTCAAGTCCTCGGGCTTCAGGCTCCACACGCTCACGCCCTCCGCCGCTCCTGCCGCCATGGCCGCACCCAGAGCGGTGGTCTCCGGCATGGATGGCTTCACTGCCAAAGATTTTAAAAAGGGGTTTTGAACTGGTGATAACAGAGGTGTGGGG
>OMPJ01010728.1:0-10499 GCA_900312935.1 Carapus acus
TGGCATCAACTACCAGCCACCCACTGTTGTTCCTGGAGGAGACCTGGCCAAGGTCCAGAGGGCCGTGTGTATGCTGAGCAACACCACTGCTATTGCAGAGGCCTGGGCTCGACTTGACCACAAGTTTGATCTGATGTATGCCAAGCGTGCTTTCGTGCACTGGTATGTGGGTGAAGGTATGGAAGAGGGAGAGTTCTCTGAGGCCAGAGAGGACATGGCAGCTCTGGAGAAGGATTATGAGGAGGTTGGAGTCGACTCAATTGAGGGTGAGGGAGAGGAAGAAGGTGAGGAATATTAAACTTTGAAGAAAATGGTCTCCTTCGTCTGATTTGTCCTAAGTGGTCCAGACCTGTTACACAAAAAGTTCAATAAAGCTTTTGTGATGAACCAAGCTTCCATTATTTTTTTCTTGAGTAATGGAGCATGATGTCATGGTTATCCTTGGTCAACGTCAATGGCTTTATTTGTGCAAGAAGGTAATGAAATGAATGAAAAAGTGGGAAAAATCTGTGCTGATGATGTTTTACTTCAGTATCACAGATCAAATCAGTCACTTCTACAAATGTTGGAGCAGCAGGAGAGGTTCAGTCAATTCTGCAATTGCTGTGTTTCAGTTAAGTAAGAATCAAAATGATTAATCACATATCTGATGTCTTCGATTTCGGCTGGGTGGCACCTTCAGGGACACACCATAGCCCTCTATTCTCTGTCAATCAATTTTGTCAGTACACAAGGTGAAAGACGCCCTGACGCCCTTTGAACAACAAGTATCAGTGTGGAGATTTCACTGTGTAGATAATGTGTAAGATAAATAATGTTTTTAATTGTTTCTAAATAATTCATGTGTAGATAAATGTCACATATACGCATGAATATACACACATGTATAGCTGTAAATGTATCTTTGCATGTATACGTTTACACTTGTTAAGATACATTTACAATATACCTGGTGCATGGAAACAATGCCAAAAGGTATGACAAAATGGTTTGAACGTGATAACAATTATTCTTATGTCTCTCTCACACGCACACACATACACTTGAGAGGGGACGTCGCTACATTTGCTGTTTTCACGTCACAAGGTTCAATAGTAAAACTGACCAATCAGCTGCAAAACCAATTCTGGGCATGGACAACATAACAGCGAACTGATCAATTTGGGAAATCCACGCCAAGTTCGTTTATGAAATTTACGTGAGAAGTGTTTCTATTTCGATCTGGCGGCTGTGTCACCAGGTCTTTGCACATTTTCGGGACATGTTGCCAATCTTACAAATGGCAGAGGAATTCTTGCGTGTAAATTCCTGTGATATAGTCGTAAAATGAAACATTCAATGACGCTACCGCTCGCCCTTGCGCACTAGCGAGTCATTGATAATGTCGCGTTTCAATAAGTCTTTTGACTAATAATTAAGATTTCATGTCATTACTCACAACATCATTACATATTATTCGCTAAATATATGAGATCATACATATGACGCCACGCATTTGTCTGTGACGGTGCTGCAAAGGGAAATGCTCTGCCAGTCCTAAAAAACGTGACCCCCTCAATTTATTGTGAATGAGCTACATTATATATAGGTCTTTGCTCCTTGGAGCCTCACTGGCCTCTCAACATTGCAGCGGCACCAGAATGGTAAGAGATTATGAGGACATAAGCAATAATTCAAATTTGATGTCAGTTACAATGGATATCTTAGCGTCCAATTAGATTATACCCATGGAAGACCAGACAGAATATATGCATGCAAGGTCATAATGTCTTGGAGCATATGGAGGATGTAATTGAAATGGCAACTCTTTGTGAATATAAAAAACTACTGAATGTCGAAAAGTGAAGTGTCATGTTATGAATTTACAATAATGATTGGTTGAGAAGAACAGGTTTTGGAATGATTATGTGTTGTATTTGTAAACATGCTCTTTCCCACATGCTGCGCAGCTCCAAGTAATACTTGTTATTTAAGTATGTAATATTGCCAGCTAAAATAACAATTTAGAATTTCAGTGGTATCCACATTTAGTGTTGTGAAACCTTTTATCTTTTCCCAGCGAGAGTGTGTCGCTGTCCATGTTGGTCAGGCTGGTGTCCAGATTGGTAATGCTTGCTGGGAATTGTTTTGTCTGGAGCATGGTATTCAGCCTAATGGACATATGCCCAGTGACAAGACCACTGGAGGAAAAGATGATTCCTTTAACACCTTCTTTAACGAGACTGGAGCTGGAAAGCATGTCCCAAGAGCAATTTTTGTCGATCTGGAGCCCACAGTCATCGGTAGTCAGAAATTTAAGACTAGGCTGAGGTACATCCACAACCATCACACCACCGTTTTAGTATAAATTAATCTCTTGAACTAAATTCTCTCCTCAGATGAGGTGCGCACTGGGACCTATCATCAATTGTTTCATCCTGAAAACCTGATCACAGGCAAAGAAGATGCGGCAAATAACTATGCACGCGGACATTACACGATTGGTAGAGAGATGATAGGCACAGTGCTGGACAGGATACGCAAAATGGTAGGCTCAGGAATTGGGGTCTAAATTTCTTTTTAAAAGCAGTAAACAATTGCTCTTTTTGATAGGTTGATTTAATGCATTATCCTATTTTCCCCTGTACTCAGTCTGAGCAGTGCACTGGTCTGCAGGGATTCCTGGTTTTCCACAGCTTTGGCGGTGGTACCGGCTCTGGTTTCACCTCCCTTTTATTGGAGCGTCTGTCTGTTGACTACGGTAAGAAGTCTAAGCTAGAGTTTGCCATCTATCCATCTCCACAGATGTCCACTGCTGTGGTGGAACCTTACAATTCCATTCTGACCACACACACCACACTGGACCATTCTGACTGTGCCTTCATGGTGGACAATGAGGCCATCTATGATATCTGTAGGAGGAACCTCGACATTGAGCGTCCTTCCTACATCAACTTGAACCGACTGATCAGTCAGATTGTGTCCTCCATCACTGCCTCCCTTCGCTTTGATGGTGCCCTCAATGTTGATCTGACTGAGTTCCAGACCAACTTGGTGCCCTATCCTCGCATTCACTTCCCTCTGGCCACCTATGCCCCACTCATTTCTGCTGAGAAAGCTTACCACGAACAGCTCTCAGTGGCCGAAATCACCAATTCTTGCTTTGAGCCAGCCAATCAGATGGTGAAGTGTGACCCTCGCCATGGCAAATACATGGCCTGCTGCCTGCTGTATCGTGGTGATGTGGTACCTAAAGATGTGAATGCCGCCATTGCTACCATCAAAAACAAGCGCACCATCCAGTTTGTGGACTGGTGTCCTACTGGTTTCAAAGTCAGCATCAACTACCAGCCACCTACTGTTGTTCCTGGAGGAGACCTGGCCAAGGTCCAGAGGGCTGTGTGTATGCTGAGCAACACCACTGCTATTGCAGAGGCCTGGGCTCGGCTTGACCACAAATTTGATCTGATGTATTCTAAACGTGCTTTTGTGCACTGGTATGTGGGTGAAGGTATGGAGGAGGGAGAGTTCTGTGAGGCCAGGGAGGACATGGCAGCGCTGGAGAAGGATTATGAAGAGGTCGGAGCCGACTCAGACGTGGGAGAGGATGAAGGTGAGTACTGATTTTGACTTTACAGATTTGAAGACATTGTGTGTTATGTGTTCAAAATATTTACCAGGAGACTTAAAGGGTTCCTTGCTTGCCAAAATGTTATGTTGACTCGAGAAGTCAAATAAAGGCATTTGGACATAATTTTCTTGTGCTTCATTTCTTTAAAATACCACATCTCTCTCTCAGAAAAATGTTAGAAGGAATATTTTAGAGTTGACCAGATGAAGTTGGACTGTCTCTCAAACTGGGATTTATTGTATGTTGCTGTGCAATAACAATAAACATTGTTATACTGCAGTGTGTTGTATTCTATCACTATCCCAACCCAGGCTCTCCTGGGTAAATACAACACAGCAACGTAAGCAAGGGATGTTTTTGAGGAACTTCATTAGTGCCAAAAGGGAAAACACGCATCCTGTCATCGACAATGCCACTGAGCCATCTTGGCTTAAAATGAGGGATTGCCAAGGTACTATTGTCAATTAAAGTTTGGCTTTAGTTAAGTTAGGCAGATACATTAAAAAACCTCATCGCCTTGACCTTAGTACCTCTTAGGCCATCCATACAATTAGCACAAACAGAACAGATCATCCAAAATTTTACATTGCCTCTCCAAACAGCTATTATTGATGCTTACTGCAGTCAATTCACATGAAATAAAACTGAACACATATGAGTACATGTATCTGCAAGAATATACCACGACAAATATGCTTTTTAAATAACTGGAACACATCCCACTCAAAAGGTGGAGAAGGGCCAAAATTCAAAGCAGACAATAAAGACTATTTTGGTTGAACCTGAGCCTTGCCCGGCCGTGACTGGTTAATGGTGGAGCTTGGTCAGAGCTTCTTCTCCCTCTGCCCCCTCCAGCTCAGATTCCTGATGTAGATCTGTGTTGGGTCTCTGTTTATTTGATAGAATCAAAATGTCTAAATATTGAGGAGCTCTTCCTGCTCTTTCTTGGAGAGCCCCTTGAGCTAACCTCTGTTGTGATTTGGGGCAAAACAAATAAAAGTGAATTTAATTAAGATCTGAATGCGGGCGTTGTGTTTGAATCACTCCTGTAGGATGTGTGATGGTGTGGGGTAAGTGAGGATGCTTTTGGGTGGTGCCGAGCCGATACACAGATTTATATGACAAATAGCAAAACACGTCATCGATCAATTACATAATTACGGAGTCTCTCGGATTATGAGTTTGATACTACTACGATCACACTAGCACAATGGCGCCATCAACAGGACATGTGAGTCAATAGCAACAAGTCGAAGAGGGGGCAGAATTCACTGCTTGACTCATCGTCATTTGCCTAGTAGGGTATGCCGTCGGGCAGAACTTTATACCGTTTAACCCCTAAAATGACGACAAGACTCGCCACCGTTTTATCGACGATGATGTCGTTGATGAGTACCGGGAAAAAGCGATACTTGTGCCTGACGGTCACGTTCACCAAAAGCTAGGCGACAAAACCAGGCGATTAAACATATAGCTCAACATCATAAAAGTGATGACAAATAACGCCATTGTCTCCTAATGTCGTTGTATGAGGTCAGATATTTAATGGCAACTTACTTCTACCAGACGACATTGTCGAGGGGGGGTATCTTGTCAAAGGCCGAAAACGTTATTCTTCTCCATTAGCGGTGAAATGGAGTAATTATATATAGGACTTCGCCGCCAATGCCTCAACAACTTCACACGACAACTAAAGTAAACCACAATGGTAAGAGCCACGCAATGAATGATATGAAAATTGTAATTATGTAATGTTGAAAACATGTTAACTTTAGCATCGCAGGTCAATTATTGTCAAATCGCCGAGTCAGCATATGTAATGAGGGCTCTGGAGTTATCCGTTTATCCTATTAGAATATCACAGTCACTAAGCATAGTTTTAATCAGGAAAATGTTGGAAGTCACCATTATAAGCTGACATGGCCGATGAATTATAGTTGTTGGAAAGGTTTCTCACCACCCAAGATGTAATGGCTGCTGTTAAAAACTGCGTTTGAATCGTGCCAGTCATCTAGTTTTCCATTATTGTGTGGTGGTCACCTTGCACACGCACACGCGTTTGGATGATCTAAAATATGGACTGTTCACATGTTCATGTTACAGACAAGTCCAATACAGACTGAAATAAGAGCATTACCAGCAACGCTTAAAAACAAGTTGACAAAAATCTGAAAGAATATGTTATAGTAAAATAGCAGGAGGGAGGGGTCAATTTGTATTTTTAAAAAACACCTGCTTGAATGATTGCACCTTCTTCACCCTCTTCCAGCGTGAGTGTGTCTCTATCCATATTGGGCAGGCTGGTGTCCAGATCGGTAATGCCTGTTGGGAATTGTTCTGTCTGGAGCATGGAATTCAGCCTGATGGGCAGATGCCCAGTGACAAAACCACTGGAGGAGGAGATGATTCCTTCAACACCTTTTTTAGTGAGACTGGAGCCGGAAAACATGTGCCCAGGGCAGTTTTTGTTGACCTGGAGCCAACTGTCATTGGTATAATCTCAAACGTGTACATTTTTATGCAAGTGCATTAGCAACATTTACAACATTCAGCACATTTAGCTATTTTAAAGATCACTGATTGGAATCAATGTTTGTTTCCTCAGACGAGGTGCGCAGTGGGACCTACCGTCAGCTGTTTCATCCAGAACATCTGATTACAGGAAAGGAGGATGCAGCCAATAACTACGCCCGTGGACACTACACCATTGGGAAAGAGGTCATCGACCTGGTGCTGGACAGGATCCGCAAATTGGTGAGAAATGTTATTTGCAACAACTGTTCTTCTTAATGGGGTTCATTTTTTGAATTATATCCTCTGTTCTTTTCCTGAGCTCAGTCTGACCAGTGCACTGGTCTGCAGGGGTTTCTGGTTTTCCACAGCTTTGGTGGTGGTACCGGCTCTGGCTTTACCTCCCTTTTGATGGAGCGTCTGTCTGTTGACTATGGCAAGAAGTCCAAGCTGGAGTTCTCTATCTACCCAGCTCCTCAAATGGCTACTGCTGTGGTGGAGCCTTACAACTCCATCCTGACAACTCACAGTACTTTAGAGCATTCTGACTGTGCCTTCATGGTGGACAATGAGGCCATCTATGATATCTGTCGGAGGAACCTCGACATTGAGCGTCCCTCCTACACCAATCTTAACAGGCTGATTGGACAGATTGTGTCCTCCATCACTGCCTCCCTTCGCTTTGATGGTGCCCTCAATGTTGATCTGACAGAGTTCCAGACCAACTTGGTGCCATATCCTCGCATTCACTTCCCTCTGGCCACCTATGCCCCAGTCATCTCTGCTGAGAAAGCTTACCACGAGCAGCTCTCAGTGGCCGAAATCACCTTTGCTTGCTTTGAGCCAGCCAATCAGATGGTGAAATGTGACCCTCGCCACGGCAAATACATGGCCTGCTGCCTGCTGTATCGTGGTGATGTGGTGCCTAAAGATGTGAATGCCGCCATTGCTACCATCAAAACCAAGCGCACCATCCAGTTTGTGGACTGGTGTCCCACTGGTTTCAAGGTTGGCATCAACTACCAGCCACCCACTGTTGTTCCTGGAGGAGACCTGGCCAAGGTCCAGAGGGCCGTGTGTATGCTGAGCAACACCACTGCTATTGCAGAGGCCTGGGCTCGGCTTGACCACAAGTTTGATCTGATGTATGCCAAGCGTGCTTTCGTGCACTGGTATGTGGGTGAAGGTATGGAAGAGGGAGAGTTCTCTGAGGCCAGGGAGGACATGGCAGCTCTGGAGAAGGATTATGAGGAGGTTGGGGCTGAAAGTGTGGGAGAGGAGGATGAAGAAGAGTACTAAAAAGGCTGCATGTCTTGCCTCCCCAGTGATGGTGTTTAAGTTCACTGGAGTGTCTGTTAAAACTCAACAAGATCAACAGTGATGCCAAACAAATGTACTGTATTCAGAAGATTAATGTTCAATTTACGTTTTATTTAGACAAATGTCACAACTATTCATGGCAAAAGTTTCCTTCTAAGATGAACTGAGAAAGTGATTGTTACACACTTTGAGAAAAAAGGAAAAGTACTGAATTCCCCTACTCCACCAGCTGCCCTTGAGGCACTCAGGAGCAGTTCTCACCCAGGTCGGCAAGAACCAGGATCTCCTGAGAATCCTTTTCCCCTGGCATTAGTGAGGAATCTGGACCATTTCAAGACCATTGAAGGAATTGTAGGTACTTCTATTTGTTACTAGGGGGCGGTGTTGCCACTTATTTGGCAGTAATTGCAGCCAGTCGCTGTAGTTGGCATCACTACATGACTAGCATTGGCCCAAAAGTGGTAATGTGTCCTTGTCTATAACTTCAAACGATAAAGGCGAACTACAACTGGTAGATGTGCTCATGTTTTAGCATGGAAACCTGCAGTATGACTTGTGATTTCCTGCAACGCCTGCGTACAAAGTGGCAGCGGCCTGGTCTAAAATTGGGCGTGGTATTCACTGTGGCCCAAGGGAGGGATGGGGGTGCTGTCTCAGACTGGCAGACAGGTGGTGTTTAAAAATACTTTGTTCTGAAATTACCACCCTGTGTTTCTTGTGGATCTAGAATAATGTTAATGGTGGAAGAATATGGCACCAAGCACCTGATACCAGGTACTTGGAATTAAGAAACTGGGAATGAAATAAAATACTCATTTGTTTTTCCATATTTGAATGACAAATCACATACACAGCCTCGCATGTAAAGGTTTTTTATTTTTTATTGATTTCTCGCAAATTCCGTGAGGGTTTGTTATTGAATTAAAAGCACTTAAAACAACACCAAAATGGTTTCAGTGTTACACTGTCTGACTTGAATACAGCAATATTACTTGCAATAGTACAGTAGTTTTCCAATATGTGCCATAATAAATACTATAACTTTTAATTTAAGAATTTGTGGCGAAGTTCGAATTATTCAAACATGCAAGTTGTACTCTCATTCACAAGTTTAACCAAACCACAGCTTTCAAATCCAGGCAGTGAAGCATATACACATTTTCATTTACATGAGCGCACATGTGATCTGGATGAAATTTACACGGTCAGTTTTCAGTGCCGTAATCTCTTCTGCCTTATGAAACCAAATGTATTCTTGGGTAAAGGACTAAAGGAGAAATGCTAAATGTGAAAGCACATCGGATGAGTGCTCCACTCAATGTAAGACATGGAGTTTGGAATCATTCCTTGTTCTTCTCCCTCTCACATCATGAGGTAATCTGAATGACTCCTTTGGGAAATGATTAGAATTTCGATACACATTTGCTTTGTAGAACTTTGTCACTGAGCATGGCGTCTTGACTGCTGCAAAGGTGTGTGTTTCAAAATGTACAAAAGTACACAAGCATTCAGTGCCCTCATGCTTACAAAACTTCAGTATAAACGATTTATGACTATAAGGCAAAACAGGGCGTGAATATACAGTATTTGAGCTGCATAATCAACTGGTTTTTCGTCTCAGGAACATGAAACCATGGAACAGTAGCTTTCAGACCAAAACACAATTCTATCATCCCCCTACCTGTTCTTTGTGTAGAATTCAAAATACCAAGCACCCCCACAACAGTTACTTTTCTTTCGTACCAATTCTGAGCCACTCTCAGCTTTTCAAACATACAGCTCTCAAAATTTCATCACTGGAGCGCCAAAGAGCACCGTGTGACAAACGCTATAGAAACATACTTTACAAACATCACAAGACTAATTCCACCACAGTGCCAATCATTTTCCTCCTATTGTCTTCCTTGGTGTTGTTTACCAGATCGTACATTTATGTGGCAGAATGACACTATGTATTGAAAACACACAAACATCCTGATGACAAGAGACAATTTCACAGTGTGAACACCACAGGCTTCAGTATGCATGCAGTAGCTGAAAAGCAATTGCACTTTTTGTCAGAAGTCAACAACGATGCCTCGACCTTTTTGTTGTGACCCCCAAAAAGCTCTATAATTTCACAGATTTTCACTTTGCTGCTGTGTAGTGCTGCAGACAGCCGGAAAAGTCATCACTGCAAACCTTGCACACATCTGTTGCGCCATTGTTGATCGTTTGTGTATTGGAGAGAATATTCAGTCTGTACCTCCGTTATCAACTCCTCAGTAAGCTATTGCGTAACAAAAAAACAAAAATGTCTGTTTACCGCATCAGGTCAGACATAAATGACTGTGTGTGGTGAGCCAGCCACTATGTTAGAGTTTTGGTAAAAAGCTGTTGGTATACAGTGACAACCTGTGATAATATCAAATAATCTGAGCTGGCCAAATTCCCCTTGATGCCTCGTGTCTGCATTGTAAACACTGAGGCGCACAGTTCCGTCCTCTATCCTGCTTCACAAAACCACACCGTCAGAGGTTATGATGAGAAGAGAAATGCTTGACAAAGCCCCCCCATAGCCTCAACAACAACCAGGAGGAGCGCTGTGACTTCTGCCTGTGATTCTGTCTGTGGTGCCTCTCATCTCTGGTGCCTCCTGAAGCAGGCTGCTTCTGTCCACTGCTGCTCCTGGCATGACAACAGCTGTCATGTCATACTAAATAATAAACAATATAATGATAATAAAAATAATATTAATAACAACAACAACAACAATAATGATAATGTATAACAATAATGATAATGATAATAACAGAAGTAATAGTAATAATAATGGTAATAATAATAATAATAATAATAATAATAATAATAATAATAATAATAATAATAATAACGATAATGATAATAATAATGATAATGATAAATAATGATAATAATAATGATGATAACTATAACAATAACAATGATAAACATAATGTATGTGTAGTTATTACATCTGTGTAATGGCCCCTCTGAATCACATATTAGCTGTAGACAGTTGTGTTAATTATATTATCAATAATAACATATTGATAATATT
>OMPJ01010729.1:0-16254 GCA_900312935.1 Carapus acus
AGGGCGGGGGGAGGAAGGCTGGACTTCGATTGGAAAAACAACTGTTACGGAGAGCCACGGAGGACAACACACACACACACAGCCGCACGCCTCACCTCAAAAGGTCTCTCGTTGGTGTGTGTCCTCATGTGGACTTTGAAGGTGGAGTTGTAGTTGAACTCCTTGTGGCAGAACTTGCAGCGGAAGCGCGGCTGGCCCCTGGGCTTGGTGGCCGAGGCCTGTAAGTGGGACATCACGTGCTCCTCCAGGGCGCTGTTGGAGGTGAAGCGGCGGCGGCACGGTTTCACCGGGCACTTGAGAGGCGTCTGGCCCGTGTGGGAGAGGCGGTGGAGATCCAGGCCCTCCTGGGTCATGCAGCGGTGCCCGCACAGGTCGCACTCCATCTGGTGGGAGCGAGAGAGAGAGAGAAAGGGGGAGAAGGAGAGGGGACGGACAGAGGGCGACGGAGCAGATGGTGAGAACGCAACTGAGGGACGTGGGGAGGCGCACGCAACCTGCGCCACTCTATTTGTACACCGCTGTTCAGACTTCGCGGGAGGGGGGGACGGTGTGTAAGACGGTCTCCTCGTGACCTCCTGACCTGTCCGGTGCAGCGTCCCCGTCCCTGGCCTCGCCCGCGCCCAATGTTCTTCTCCTCCTCCGTGGTGGGGCAGCGCTGGAGGTGGATCTCCAGCACGGACTGGTTGATGAACTGGGCGGCGCAGTGCGGACACGTGGCGGGCTCCTTGTCTGCAGTGAAACGGTCGGGAGAGAGAAAGAGAGAGTGTTGGTAGCAACTGGACTTGGTTCTTTGCGATTCAACTTCTATTTGGCTTGCTCACACTTTGCTGCACGCACGGTGAACTCGCTCAACCACAGACAAGCACTGACAAAATATTCATGTTCTGCCTGATTGCGTGTCAACAAACAAGCTCACACCAGAGGTCAATAGGCAGCGACGGGGAGGAAATTAAAAGATACGCCACAATCGGCGGCGAGTGATTCGCGTTTCCGTCCGCACAACAGTCATCGGGGCTTGTGTCCGCTAACTGGGGGTAAATAGCCCGTCCCTGCAGTCCATCAGGGCGACAGCAGGCAATCTGCTGTCTGTGCAGTCTATCCCGCCGGGAGCTGTCCGCTGGGGCTCCCATCGGGACGCTCTAATTAAACCTCTAATAAGGACGATCGCCGCCTATGGCCCTGGACGGATCAATGGATCAATCTCTCAAATCATCTCCCTCGGAGGAGTCCCGTACCCCTGACCCCTGACGCACGCAGCGTCTCCCGCCTCGGCTAATGAGGTTGCCGTGCCAACAGCCCGCCCTTCCCGATTAAGATGGAGCTCAAACATGTTGACCCAATTCATTTAGCTCCGCCGGCCTCCTCCGTCCCACATGGGACGCAAATCAATGAAAAGCCATTGACCTAATGCATCAGGAGAACAATACGGGCATAACTGAGATATACGTTTGTAAATAAACATACTGGGACGGCGAGGCCGAGCAGGGCATTTATCACCGACGTTTCGCTTTTAATCGATAGTAATGCACTGCATACCAAGATGATGGGAACATCGCATCTAATTACGTGACGCCCGAGGTCTGATCCGGGCTCCTGACGTGTCGGCCCCCCTCCGATTTCATCTTCGAAACCGCAGAATGCGTTAGATATCCTCGGGTGGTCGAACAACACTGTATTCCAAGTAAATGACGAGCATTTGAAACGAGGGTGTGAGCAGGATCCCGACCTTGGTGAGCGAGCGAGTGCAGATCGAGATCCTTCCGGCGTTTAAAGGCCTCCCCGCAGTCTCCACAATGGAAGGGGTGGCTGGTGTGGAGCAATCTGCGGAGCAAACATCACAAACGTACAAAAGGCATCAACGGCAGTGAAAAGAGGGTAATTAAACTGTGTACCGCCGCTTGTGGCACGCGGTGGTGGCTCTGTTTCAAACTTCCTTTCAGGCAAAGACAATAAAGGAGAAAGAGAAAAAGGCCAACATCACTAACAATGCTCCGCACCAGCAACAAATAATTACAGCCCACTTTCCGCTATTGTAGCCGCGACGTCGCTGGTGCGGAGTCTGAGCCCGGCAGAGGCTGCGAGAGCCGCCTTTGGGGTTAAATAAACCAAGTCAGATGCTGCGAAATGGCTACAGAGGACGAAACAAGAACAGCAGCTGCGAAAGGGCCATTAAAGACCTTCAGAGCGAGAGAGATTGTGGGATGGAGCCGCCTGACGCCGAGTTTGTGCTGCATTCAGATGGAAAAAGAACAGCCAATCTGGATTGTTCCCTGTAATTAGGACATAGGCAAGGGCATGGCAAGTTATGGGAACATGCCAACAACACATATTGCCTTCATGTGAAATATAACATGCTTGCGCGCTTACTGGATGAGCTCTCACTCACACAAATCAGCTAAAGTAGGACATTAGGGGGCGTGTGCAAGGACCTCTCGCGGCTCATGGACGAGCTAGGCTGTTTCTTGTCCATGTTAAGTAGACAATAAGAAATCAATATTTCAGGGACAGCTGACCCTGAGGCGACGTGAGGAATTAAGATTTCACTCGAGTTCACCTCTGCGCCCGATTGTTCTTTAACTGGTGCACGCTGATTGAGAGTACAGTACATTTGGCTCAACTAATAACTGGCCAATCGATGGTGGCAGCATGAGGCTGCCGCTCACCATGTGCCAGTAGTGCGGCTGGATTTGCAATGACAAACGTAAACACACACAAACACGCGAGCGTGCACGCGCACACACTCACTCCGTCGCCCTAATCAGGCAGATAGGACAGGGACCGAGCTCTCCCATTGCCCGTCTGGGATTGTTGTGATTATCATCTTAATTTAACGGGCCCCCTGTCTGTCAATCATACGCGGCTGAGGCTCAAGGGCACCTCGACGTTCCGGCGCCTGTATTTACCAAGCCGCGGAAAAAGGTTCGGTGATTGAATACGGCCCAGCGACGACGACGGCGGCGGCGCCGCGCTCCTCCGAGAGCCGATTCACATTCATTTATACCGAGACGTTAACGGGAGGAATTAAATATAGACGTTCGGCGGTCGACGCGGAAAATATAGCAAATGCAGGCCACGGAGCGGAGAGGCGAGGAGACGTTTGGAGACGCCTCACCCTACTTGCGTGCAGATATGCAGGACACGCAGATTAGCTAAGATTACCAACTGGGTCAGGGTATTACTTGTGATGGTTGAGCTGATCCTCGGTGCTGAACCGAGATGGGCAGTGAGGACAGGCGAAGAAGTGGGCCGACTCCTCGTTGTCCAGCGCGCAGGCCTGCAGTGAAAGCAGAGACCAAGGCAGGTCGATACCAAACACAAAAGCACAGAATCCTCAAAGCAAATAACACAAATATTGCAGACACGATTGTACATGGAATGTGAGTATTGGTGTGAGTTTATAGGATTGAATGGCTTTTCAATGATTTGCATGATTTCGTCATCGCTAAAAAGATATTTTAAATATTTCTAAGATCATCTCTGACTGGCCGAAGCCCCAAATGCTCAGGAACAGGATCCAGCTGTCAAACTGCACCAAGAAAAGAGTCGTCATGAATTCACATCCGGTTTGGAGCAGTTACGACCCATGTGACATGTAATACTTACATGCAAATACATCTAACTTGTGCTAATTTCACATACAACAATGTGGCCTGAACCTGTCCACATTAAAACGAGACAGTGCTTAAACGCGTTTCACACGTCGTTAACAAAATTGTGCAAAAGACGTTTACGCGTTGCGCATAAAAAGCGACAAATGATCGCGGAGACGACGATGAAAGTCTTACGGGCTTGCGTCCTCGTTTGCGCCGCGGCTGCGTGGAGGAGTGGATGAGCTGGTGTCTCTTCAGCGTGGCGGCTTGCGAGTAGTTTTTGCCACATTCGTCGCAGTTGTAGGGCTTGGTGCCGGTGTGGCTCATGGTGTGGCGCAGCAGGCTCTGCGAGTTGGTGAAGGACTTGCCGCACACCTGCACAACAATAGCAATTAAGATCAGAGACCACGTCGGGCGGACACTCTCTCCGATTGCTCCTGACGCGCATATAAATCACAGGGCGTTCAAGTGAAATTGAAGTCGTAAAAAAAAAAAAAAAGGAGACGTAGCCGCTTAAAACTCGAGAAACTGTCAGACGTAATGTGACCGGTGTTTTATCAAGATCCAAACGGTATAAAACTGGGCCGTAATGATGATCCCACTTCAAAGCGCTATATCCTGTCTGCCCCCGCCGCGGACGCGGCGATCGCTTCAAAAGAACAAGACGCGGAGCGGATCGAGCGAGCGAGCGACAACCTTGCATGTGAAGAGCTTCTCGCCCGTGTGGCTGTAGACGTGGGTGCGCAGGAAGACGCGGCGCGTGAAGGTTTTGCCGCAGTAGGGGCACACGTGGGGCAGCGGGGTGCGGGCCCAGTCCTGCATCAGCTTGGTGGGCGGGGGCATGTTGGTGTTGTCGGAGTCGGCCGAGACGGCGCTGCTCTCCGGTTCCTCCTTGATGGTGCCGGGGCCTGTGAGGAACAAACGGGAGAAGTCAGGCGAGGAACGGAGAAACGGCCGTGAAGCGGTTCGGGGCCACTCACCTCTGAGGGTAATGCCGCCGCTGTGGATCCGAATTGTGGGCCGGCTCCTCTTGGCGGGAGGGAGCCCCGCCTCGGCAGAATAAAGCAGGTGTTTGGAGCCCTGCGTGGCCTCCTGAAGTATGATGGCTGACGTCTCCATGTCTGTCTCCGCCTCCTCCTCTGCCACGGCCACGGGCGTGAAGCGGTGAGCCCTGAGGTGGTACAGGTACTGGGTGGTGTTCATGAACTCCTGCGAGCAGTGGCAGCAGGTGTGGAGCGCCGCCTCCTGGCCGTGCTTCTCCTTCCGATGGATGATGAGGCCGGCCTCGCTGATGGCGCCTTGGCCGCACAGCGTGCACATGAGCAGCTCCGGCTGAGGATAAACCGAAGCGGCGGCTGCACCGCAGAGGTCGGCGTCCTGCCTGGGTTCCTCTGTGCCGTTGCTCTGAGGTCGAATCTCCTCCACCAGGTGAACCACCAGCTCCTTTTCTTCTCCCTTCTGGCGGTGCTGTTTGCGGTGGTAGAGGAAGAGCGTGGTGTTGAGGAAGCTCTCGCCGCACACCGAGCACCGGTGCAGGGCCTCCTCGAAGCCGTGCTGCGTCTTGCGGTGGGAGACCAGTTCGGACACCAGACCAAAGCTGGAGCCGCAATCCACGCAGAGCAGCACCGGCTCAGGCTTGGACTTCTTGTTCACTACCCTCCTCCTGGAGGGAGATTCCTCTACAGTGGAGGCCGCAGGCAGTTCCTCAACCTCTGGGGGCGGGGCCGGAGGCTCGGGCTCTGGCTCCGCTTCCGGCACCGGCTCTACAGCAGCCTCCTCGTACTGCTGTTGAAGTACCGCACTGTCATCTGTCTCCATGGGAGTACAGCAATCTGCTGAAGGATCCTGAAGTTCTTGTTGAGGTTCTGGCTCATTTGCCACATCTTCAGTCTGGGAAACGGGCTGAAGACACGTGCCCTCTTTGCGGTGGTGCTGCCAAAGGTCCAAGGACTTGAACAGTTCATCGCAATCCCCACACTGGTAAAGGATTCTGGGTTGGTCTGTGGACAACTTGTCTGCCTCAGGTTCGAGTTTAGACGGACTCCAAACAGGTGACAAGACGGGCTCTTCTGCATGGACCTGAATCTGCTGAAACTCAATCGCCCTCGCTGAATTTATTATCTGTTGCTGTGAGGGGGAGAAAAAGAAAAAAAACAACACAGACTCATTCAACGTTTGTTTGCTCTCATTTGCGCGTGTCCCTGGGAGTGTACTCGCGGTGAAACTAATGAAGTAGCTGCTGTCTAACCATCTCCAGTCGAATCAACCTGGAGCTTTCTCGCGGCTGGCAGGAGCTGGAGGAGAATTCACGATTGGTGAGGCGGCGAGGTCAATTAGAAGAACGTGTGTTAAGAGCCAAGGCTCTTCCGAGAGCTCCAGACAGGAGATAAGGCCTCAGTCTGGATGATAAATATCGCGGCTCATTCTGTGCAGAACAGGCGACTCCATGGGGGCTTTTTTTCGCCAGCCACCATCCGTTTCAACGATAACAGGGAGGGAAAGGTTAAAGAGGTCCAAACCCAAACTTGTGGACTCGTTCAGAACTGTTGGGATGGTTCAGTGCGGCTATATTGCCTGTCGCGGTGAGAACATCCAAGACGATAAAAGTGAAAAGTAAAGGCAATCTGAGACAGTCTACATAGATACAGACACAGTAGTGGGATTGAGTTAGAGAATGTAAAATTCAAATTCATTTCAATCATTGTGGTAATATTATTAAATTTAAACCCCTCGACCTGATTGCCTTAACATCAAACACAACAGCATTTCATTTCAGCATGCGACTGGAATGAAAAGTTAACTTCCATCAGAAAGAAACGGAACATTCCTCCCTGAGGGATTCCACAACATTCACACTGTGACCGTGCGACGCCACGGCACACACTCCCGTCTGAGAGTTCAAAGCTCGTCACAGCTGCAGGCCGCTGGTTTGGCCGCGTATTGAAGAATGCAGGTTTTGGTGCAGAGTGAGAATGTGCGAGCCCCGTCAGCTTGTGTGTTTAAACAAACAAAGCCAGCAGAGGCATGTAAATATGCTGAAAATATGCGGGATTTCGCAATGGAGTGAAGGATATGAGCATTTCTGCTGCCGAACAAACATTACATGTTCCCGACTATTGTTGATTTAACAGCTGATGTTATCGCACAGACACACACAGACACACACACACAGTGAATGGATAGACAGCACATGTGCAGAAAATTTCAATAGTAAACAACTAGTCATTGACTACATTGACTAGACAACTGGTCAAATTATGCATAGCATTAAAACAATAAATCTTGTTTACATTAGGTTAATTGCAGCAATAAAATACCTTTTCTTTTGGTTAACAATAAATTTGATGAAAAAACTGTATATATCCGAACTCCATATATCTAAGTCTTCTCCATTTTCAGCGTTTGTGTTCTTAGTCATTGATTGCACTGTCACTTTGGGTGGTGTGTGTGTTCCCTGGGGTGGTGTCCATGATGATGGTGATTACATGTGGTCATGGCGTTCACTCGCTCACTATGTTGACTGAGAGCAAGTCATCAGTGGAGTGTATTTGTTCTGTTGACTGTACTCATCCAACGCATTCATGGAAAAATTCACGTCGGTAACTGGTCTTCCTCTTTCCGCTGCTCACTTACGGGTACGCCACAGCAAATCATTTGTCTCCACCTACCTCTGTCCTTCCAATCATCAGCTGATGATTGGAAGGACAGCATGGGATCTGCAGAGGAGACAGCATCTCCTCTGCTCATGACGAAACCACCTCAATCTTGCCTCACTGACCTTATCCCCAAATCGCCTCGCCTTAGTCGTTCTTCTGATGGTCTCATTTTAAATCCTGTCTAACCTAGTTACTCCCACCACAGAAAACCTGAGCACCCCCATCTCTGCCAGCTCCAGCTCACCCGCCTGTCTCTTAGTCAGAGCCACTGTATCTAAACCATACATCATGGCAGGTCTCACTACACTCTCATAAACCTTCCCCTTCAGTCAAGCAGCTATTGGCCTATCACACGGCACTCCAGATGCTCTCCTCCACCCATACCTCTCTGCCTGCAATCTAGTCATAACCTCTCTTGCACACTGTCCATTACTCCGAACGGTTGAACCAAGATATTTACAGTCTTTCCTCCTTACTATTTATCCTCCTTGCACCTTCACCTGTCCACCTGCCCCACTCAGTCATACACAGGTGCTGTGTCTTGCTCCTTCTGACTCATTCTGCTGTGTTTTGCCTCTCGAGGCTATTTTGAAAAACTTGTAGGGTTAACCCGGCACACTGAATGTTTTCTGGCTTACCTGCGTATGCCTGGGTTACTGTTTTTACCCAACAACAAACTCAATACAAAAAAAAGGATGGAAGGTGTCTTTCTGTGACGCGACAGAACAACAACCTTACATTGTGTGGTTCCAAGGTTGTTTATCAATCATTCGATTGTAATGCTGGACCGTTTGTCTCGCATTAGCTACACCTCAGCTGACACCATACTACTGCCTCTCCCTCTGCTCCTAGTCAACAGTGCATATCTGCTGTCGGTGCATCGAAGACATGGGAGGACTAAGATGTCTTCAGCACCTCACTCGGCTTCAGTGAAACATTGTTTGCTGTGACAATGCAAGCTGTGGGAAACACATGATGTTGTCACTACCCAATCATGGTCAACGAGTTCAGGGGTCGGCAACCCAAAATGTTGAAAGAGCCATTCTGGATCAAACAAGCAAAAACTAATCTGTCTGGGGCCTCAAAAAAGTTAAAAAGCCTTATTCAAGCCTTATTAATGAAATCAATATTTATTCTTCACATTTTTACAGCATTGGAAAATGTCAAGAATATTTGAGTTTTATTTTTTCTTCCAGAAAAATCATATTCAAACAAAAAATTTACATTTCCGCCCCTTTTTCCACTTTCATACATTTTTGAAAATGCTCCAGGGAGCCATTGGGGCGGCGCTCAAGAGCCACATGCGGCTCCAGAACCGCGGGTTGCCGACCCCTGGACTAGTTGCTGCTGCCGCATTGCTGCGAGAGCCTCACTGTGCTCCCGCTATGTTGTTGACATCCCCGAGGCAGACGGAGAATTGCTTGCGCTTCATACTACATAATGTTGATCAGTTAAGAGCGACAGAGTCTCTCCAGAGCCACATCACCGAATACGAGCATACTTTACGACACAATGTCCACAAATGTTAGACCCTCTCCTGGTATGATGCATAACTACAGTAATTTCTGAGTAAAATAGCCATTTATCATTTGGATAAATCACCTGGTATTGATGTTCATACATCAACTGAAAATAATTATATGCAAAATGCATTCGTACACCACCTGATCAGCCATTTCTATATTTTCGAGATAATACCAAATTGCTGTAATTTTCTCACGGCCCATTTTCAATAATTGCAGCTTGCTGAAATACAACGCTGCTCAGATAACACAGCAGAAAAAGCTGCCAGCGCTACCGAGCCATTTCAGATGTATCTAGCAGATGTTTTACAGCAACAACTCTGAGTATGTAGAGTGTACATTATGGTAATGTGATTAATCTACTTAATCAAGTATCATGTGACAGGAAAAAGTGGGGGCGAAAGGCTTTAATGGAGGCAGGATGTACGGACTATTTCTGCCGCAGATTCATCTTTGAGGAGGCGAACGAGCCATCCATCTGAGGAACGTACGGCATCGACGGAAGCATTTATTATGACGCCTTTGCGGCTGGCAACTTGGTGTGCAATCTGTCTGTCCTAAGTGTCACCGCGCTTTATGGACGTGGGTTCCGAGAGAGTAAGGAAGGAAATCACAGGATCCGCTTAAGTGCCATGCATCACTTGCAAACCAGAGGCGACTCTGAGGAATGGCGGTCAGGCATATAAAGTCCAGCATAAATACAAGTCGGGATACCAAAGACAAGCCTTCAGGTCTCTCATATTCAAATCCTAGCCTTTGAGAAGCTTTGAATTAATAGAGATCCGTGTTTTGATGACATGCATCCCATAAGAATACATTGCAAACAAACGTGCGGTGATGTAGGAAACCCCAAGAACAATGCATTATGCAAGACCCACTGGGCTCTCAAATTTATTGTGAATCACAAGACTACACAGACATTTGCATGCAGCTGGCGGGTATTCGGCACACACTGGCTGGCTGGCTGTGGAGCAGACAGTGGAAACACTTGTGGCATGATTGTACATACAGATGTGAGCTGCAGAATCTTTGGAATGTAGCCAGAAAATAGCAGTCGTCTCTCAGTCACTTGACCAGAGGAAAGGGATCCAGCTGGCTGGGACACATCCTAGACCACGATCTGGCACGGGAACATCATCGCGCGAACGTGATTCAATCCAACTCTCAATATTTCATTCTGTCTCCGCTGCCGTCTTAATGATAAAAGTGTCACATAAAAATGTCCCTTAAAAACGCTGAGGATGCAGGACTGTCTCGTTTCCTTGAAACCATGTTACTGGCAGATTCAAAAACGTGTGAATACATCGTATAGGGAGCCATTTCATTTCAACACCTCCACATTTCGCATCATTCCAGTAATTTGGTGTTCCGCGGCTGGTACTTTGCTTTGAGATCTCATGTCGTATCACGCGATGTGATGTCGCCCTTGTGCAGTGTGTACACAACAAAACGATTGAGTCGTGTCATCACGTTCAAGCTGGTGTGCCATCGCGGTAAAATCAGATCAGCACAGAGGGTACAAAACAAAAACACACCGGAGTCTTAATCATGATATAGCAGCAGCGCACACACACCCTGCTGTGTGCCACAACCCAAAATAAGACGTTACTTATTTTGCTCCCTGCCAGAGCCAGCGCCTGCTCTCAAAGCGTCTGCGTGCTGATAAAATGGGGCAATGTTTACCTCTGTCTCCATTAGCGGCACGGCGACAGGTATGGCCGCAGGTGTGCCAGGACTCCCCTCCTCAGCAGTGCAGGTAACTTGGTGCTTGAGTACCTCCTCAAGAGTGTTAAACTCCTGGTAGCACGGGAAGCACATGTACACCGATGATGTCTCCATGGCTGCCTGCGATGACAAATGGGAGATATTTCATTATAGATTCACAAGTGCAGCAGTGTAGGGGGGGCTGATTTAGGATACGAACTTCAGGGTCCTCAGATGTGAGACCATGTGAATTCTGCAAGTGACACGCCAAGGTGACATCGCTGCATATTCCACTTGTTTATAATGTGAACATTGCCCTCTCCTGATGAAAAGAAGCGTCTACATTCATTATCTGGCATACCAGGGCAGGAGTGCTGCTGGCAGGCCAACTGTGGGATTGCCACGATGACTCACTATGTGCCAGCCCGTACTAATTGTTATTTTAACCATGCAGCTTCCTGCTGAAAGCACACTTTGCCTGCTCCATCGCTCTCCCTAACATTCCACACGCCTGGATAACGTCAATTTCATATACGCTGTAATTGGGCCCAGCGGAGGATCTGCCTGATGAGCTCAACCTAGAGCCCAGATGATTTAGCATCTACTGACAAGAATTCTCACAGCATGAAAACCATGGCACAATGTTACTTACACAGGCATACACTTATAAGTAATATCCAACTTTTAATTAGAAAACAAATGAATTGAGGGAGGGGAGTGTGCGCACTTGTGCCCCTTGTGGTCTTATGAGGTACGTGTGTGGAAATTGTCTCTAGACAAATATCCGGTCCACACCAGGATGGTCTCGGATAAGCTCCCTGTTAATTAAAGATCGTGATGCTTATCGATAGGTTTCCCTCAATTACAGATATTATTTTGTCACTGGCCGAGTGATGATTGGGTAACTTACCACCCAATGTTAAGCGAATGTCTAATGACGATGATTACAGTCCAAAGTTCATTACTAAGAGGTCACGATTAGGTCCACGAACATAAAACCACTCGTGGTAATATTATGTCCAGCCTTAAATCGGAATAAGTCCTCCAAGAGACCTTTATTTTGAGTTTCCGCCTGTTCTCACGCTAGCTAGCAGTTAGCCGCTAGCTGTGAAGTCTGCGTTGTGGCTGTCTGACGGTGTGCCGCAAATGCAACAAGGGCCATCTTAGTAGCAACATGGCTAATGTGACCCTGTCGTGCTACCTAGCTAAAAAAGCTAATCAGATAGCCGTATATCCAGTCGTTTATCGCGGTGGTCCAAATTAGCCGCTAAGAGCCGAATGTGTAACATGTTTTTGCCACTTGGACCAGTAGCGCTTACTTCGTGATACCACCGAGGAGAAGAAGAAGAAGAAGAAGAACAGACGCTAGGAGACGGAGGGCGGGATACGCTTCTTCGGTGGTGTAATGGCGGCGACGTAGCAAAAGTTACCATTAGCTGTCTCCCCCCGCTGAAAACCTCCGTACACGGTTGTGAGCGGAAAAGTCTTTCGGTGGCCGAGTAAGTGGAGTGTTGAAGGTGCAACTCACCGAATTGTGGCGTTAAGCAACCCAGGAAGACGGAGAAGTGCAGTTTGAAGCGGCACGTTGTACGGCCGCACGTGATAGGCTGGCTGCGCCGCTATCACACCAATGGAGTTGAAGCTTCCTACCGGTTTGTAGTCCACACTGTGCCCCCACGGCACTTACTATTGTCAGTGTTTGTTATTTCTTATCTTCGTGTTTACACTTTGTCCCACCCGTGATACTAGCTATAATTGTCATTAAATAAAGTTCAAAATATTTATTAATTATCTGTGATTTTTGTTGATATTCTATCTAGCTCAAATAAATGATTTGTAATTTCTGTGCTGGGCAAACTGCGGCCCGCGAGGCACTAGTTTTTTTGAATAGGTTTTCAAGAACACATGCAGTTTTCCCTTGATTACCCATCATTACTTGTATAAGTGGACTTTGACCCCTCACCTTCCGGCCTTACTGTCAGATATGTCCTCCAATGGCCCACCAGCCCAAAAAGCTGTCTGTCGACCAGGTCCTTTTGACAGACCATGTTCCTAACCAGATTGTTGTGATTATGATCATTATCATTATTATAACCAACAGACTTCAGTTTGTTTGGTTTATTATTGAATAAACCACAGGGGTGGTTTGCTATTTGTTGTTATTATCACTTTTGTTATCGTTGTTCTTATTGGTATGAATTATGAAAATAATAATTCTTATCAAGTATTATTTGCAACAATTAGTTATTTTTGATAAACATCATTATGTAATACTAGATTAGTAATATTATCTATAATAATTCTTACTGTTATTAAAATAAATCACATGATCTGGAGTTTGTAGTCCATTTTTTGCATCCCTGTGTCTTTTTTCCACTTGCAATAATGAAGCCTCTTCATGGACCGAGCTTTGTCTCCGCCTGCCTGTGCTTCATTTCATTAAGTGACCTCTGTAGCGCCCAAATACCTTCACAAGCAAATTTAAAACTTATTACGTTTCCTCTCCACGGGACCGTTACCCTGCTATTATGCATTATGGCTCGTCGGGCATTGCCTGCAGAGGTCAGTCCAAGTATAAGCCATCTTCCTCTGCTGATTTTCCCAGAATTGCAATGCTCCCGTATGCTCTGTTGGATGATTGGGAAGATGAGCGGCTCCTCCAGACTGTTTAAACTGACACCAAAAGGTATTAAAGAGGCGGCTGGGCGTTCAGCCAGAGGGATCGGGGCCACTCAGTCTCCACGGAAACTGCAATCTGCTTGGCTCACTGCAGACTAACATTATTCAACCTTGACACATCATATCACCATGTTGAAGACAGCAGATGTGTGTTTGGTCGAAGGTTGTAGATCAGAGACTGCAGAGGCACAGTGAGATTCCTCTCGTCTCGCTGCACCGATGGCTCGTCTCCCGCTCACGTCCACCTTCAGCGGTGGTTGCATTTCCTTCCTCCTTATTGTCTCGTCTCTATCAAGTGCATTGATTGATAATTGTTCCCATGAACACAATGTCTCTGCAGTATTCATTGTCTTGATACAATCAGTGACATACTGCATTCCGTATGATTCTGTGAACATTAGTATTTTCTGCTCATACAATCTCCTTTCATTGATCAAAGTGGTGCTCTTCATCCATTTGATGATTAGCCATATATATGTGTGGGTCTTTTCTTCAATTTCAATAAGAATGGGGTATTGCCTGCAACATAATGTGGTGAGAGCGTGCCTAAAACTGTAAAACACAATCTGTTCGGGGAGGGGTAAGTAATGAAATTTCCCTTTTGCAGCCTATTCAGCAGCTTTGTCAGAGCGTCCACAGGCTGGTCTCCATTATCATCATGTAACTCAATGAACAACACTGAAATGTATTGTTAGAGGATGATTTCAATAAAGCATACACAGGAAAGTTGTAAAAGTTGTATGGGGGGAAGCTATAGAGCGGCATTAAGCGACTAGTGTTGTATTTTAGAATTTTAATGGTAAACAGTTCCTTCCTGAAGGCCTCTGGCTGCTGCGATTCCTCCAGAGCCACTAAATATTTCTCACTGAACATAGAGAAATAACAAAGAAGAAACTTCATAGACACCTCGAGACTTCATTAAATCCTGCTCCTTTTTGAGTTGGATTCCTGCCTGACTGACTCTGGAGGATTGCTCAGATATGGGTATGTGGGAGGAATCGCATGAAGATACAGTTTGTGGCCATGCTTGACATGCAGTAGGTATAGAAAGTATTCACACCTTTTTTTAATGGGCCCCATTTTTCACACATTCAAAGTGAGAACAGAATCTTAAACCATTTACAAAACGATCGAATCAGCTCAAGTCTTGAGACCACTTGCAGGGAGACTTGAAATGAAGTGATGCATCCCATTGTTTTAGATTTTTTTGTGTGTGTGTATGCCTCATTTGCAGTCCTGCTTGCCTGTAAATTGAATTGGTAGAACACGATTGTTAGGTTCGGGCTAATAAAGTAACAAAAAGTGTATATGTTATCAGGTGCCACAATTTACATCAAGCCAAGAATCTGGAGAATTGCCACCCACTCCCACATTTGAGCAAAGGCACAAAATGCGAGAGATAAATCAACATTTTTCCAAAAGCGCATGCTTTGCAAAACCAATCGAAAGATGATTGGCAGGTAGGACTCACCCACCAGCAGACCATAACCTTAAACACGCATTTAAATTCACTTGCCTTGAATATCCCCACAATTGCCCCCTAACACGACTCAGATATTTATGGAAATTACAAATTGTCTTGATTTGAGAAATAAAACATTTTTCACTCAGCAACAATGAGACCTGAGTGTAGATTGGTAGGGATAAGTGGCAAAACCTGCTGATTTCATTAAATGCACAAGAGCATAGGGGTGTATAAAAGTAAGAGGTCTGAACATTTTCTGGCATTTACTGTGTCCATGACAAGTCCTTGAAGTCTCAGAACTAACAATTTACTAATTGTACAAGGACTCAGAAAGATTTGCGCCCCTTCAGTATGACCCGTAGAAGAACAAGATTTCGGGTTAAATAGTTTGAATGACTCCTGTAATAAGGCAGCTCCATCAGCTGGCCTGATTTCATCATTCTGCTGCCGGCTTCATTGATCCATTCATCTGCAGTGCACAATGAGAGCTGCATTAATCCCTTCATGAAAAGAATCCACACAAAGCCTGAGCAAATCCAATGATTCCCTTCTGATAATCACGTCTAAAATGTTCAGCGCTTTCAAAATTTTTTCCTGCAAAGTAGATCAAATGTGTATTACTTTCATATGCAGTCCTTTTGGAGAACTATATCAGTAAAATTTAGCCCTCGAAGTGAAGTACGAGGACAACGGGACCGTCAGATAAAAAATTAACATAGGAGCAAAGGTTTGGATTTATAAATAATGCAGCGCCCCCCTCAGGATAACAAACTTGAGCCGAGCCCCATCACGCTGCTCTTCATCGTGATGGATGACTGAAACAGAACTCATCCCGAGCTGCCAGCAGGAAGCAGAAGATGAGGGATGAATCACTCATTTTCACTTTCGCTCCTTGTGGTTGGCTCAGATGACTTAACAGAATTACACTTTTCCGAGAGAAACCCACAAATTCTTGAGCCAATTCCGCCACCAGCTGGGGCAACCGCACACACCCTCCAAGATTCATTAGCACACTCGACGCTGGCCTGATGAAAAGACCTCATTCAGCACCAAGTGCTCAGCACTCTGGTAATACAACTATTAATTGTGTTCCTTTCCTGGTTGGGTGGTGGCAAGTGGTTTGATTAAGAGCGACTCGCGAAAATAAACGTAAACTCAGCTTGATTGCGCGCTTGTAACTTAATCATGATGTGAGACAGGAACAGTTTCATCACTTTATTAATGAGTTTAATTATTTATACCAACAAACAAAAACAGTCTCTCTCCCTCCATTCCACTTTTGAATCATCTCCTCTGTCCAACTGTTCTGTTCCGAGCTATGATTTACCCTTAGACAAGGGGAGAGCAGGGCAGAGCGCAGTGACCACCTACCATAAAGAAAAT
This sequence comes from Carapus acus, assembly GCA_900312935.1. Lineage (NCBI taxonomy): Eukaryota > Metazoa > Chordata > Actinopteri > Ophidiiformes > Carapidae > Carapus > Carapus acus. Next base: position 16,001 of record OMPJ01010729.1, read on the forward strand.
GATGCGGGGGGGCAACAACACTCAAAATAAAAACATAAAATTATATTCAGTCAGCTTCTGATACTGAGAATAGGACAATAGACGAGTAGGCCTTCCACACAGACACACACACGCGCGCTCCCTCACACATACACACGCATTATCTGTGCAGCATACACACGAGTAACAACCTGGCTACATTTGTAACTCACTGAGTAGTTGGAACGGGACAGTTGGACATTGGAGATGCGACAAATTGATTTACCAACCCCCCC
>OMPJ01010731.1:0-15997 GCA_900312935.1 Carapus acus
TTTGTGGGTTAAAAAGAAAGATATTAGCCAGGATTCATGACATACTTGTGTGTATTTTGGTGCAAAGTTTTGTTATGTTCCAGTCGCCCGGTAAATCAGCTCAGACCCTCGCCGGAGGCTGGCACAGTGATCTGGGTCAGAGACTGTCCTCCTCCTCGTCCTCCTCCTCCCCGCCTTCGTCTCTGTCTTGGGATAATCACAGCACAATAAGGAAAAATGAAGTATGCATCGATCCAGTCACGCCGCAACAACTTTAGCGATGACTCCTGCTCATCACTGCAAAACGGCGAAGTTCGAGGGGGGAACTGGAGATGATTATGTGATAGCGTTCTTAGTATGGGCGACATAACAGCCGGAATTGGTGCGTAAATGTCACTCTATCCTTCAACTATCTCTAGTGAACACTGCAGCCCTGTGTGTATTCGCATGTGCTATGGACACAAGGCAGTTTCTTGTGTTTTTGTTGACATACAATCTGTAAATGAGGCACTGACGGGAATGATTTTAACGCTGCCCTGAGCCTCAAAACACAAATACGCTTGTGCTCTGATGTTACAGGTGGTCTACTATGCTAATCTCTGCAGTTTCTCACAACGCTGTCCTCTGCAATGGACCCCGTAGAACTTGTAGTCTCCGAAATTTTCATAATTTTGAGCTACAGTTCTATGACAATACAATACATATTGATAGTAAGAATCCTTATTTTATTTTTTAAAATATTTCTCCGGTGCTGCTAGAGAGTGGGGACAGTTTTATTGCTTTGCTGGTCATCTTTTTGTGTTTAAAATTCACCTCTTTTCTTTGAGAAAACACAATGCAAGCGGTTGTAAGTCGACGTAACAAGGTTGACAATGTCGCCCTCTGGTGGATGTAGGTGGGAATTCAGATTACAATGGAGAATATGCACTTGTGACAACATACCCCATCATATGATGTGAGGCAATCTTTATTTTAAGGAAATTGTTCATGTTTTCATTCATTCTGAGAAAATTCTCAATATTTCGAGAATTTTAACTTGGGTCAAAATTGACCCTACTTGTGTAAGAGTGTAGGTATTGGCAGGTTGGGCATCCAAGTCCTTTGCAGTAATCCTGATTGATTTATTAGCTAGAGTTACTCGCCTCATTGTCCTCAGTACCACGTGAGGTGCTGCACTGCATTAAAATGACATTAAAAAGTCATTATGACAACTGCTAATTAGCACACTTTGTTTTAAAGTAAATCCAATTTCCAGACATGTCCTTCTGAGATAAGTTGTCACATGTGACAACTTACCCCAAGATGGCTGAGACAACTTGCCCCAAAGTATCATATTTGCTAAAGATGGCTCCAGCTTCAAGTTATCTTACACCAAAACAATGACTGATACGACAGATGCCTCAATCTCACCTCTTTCAAGACCACATATATCATTGTGAAGATCTTTATCTGAAAGAAGGATATTTTGGAATATATGAGGTTGAAATTGTTTACTTTGGGATGTTCAAAATGGTTAGATGATACTCACCTATACTCACCATGTGCTACTTTCTTCATTCAGTACATGACATCAGGCAATGCAAAGGAAAAATACTAGTACTCCACTTCTTAGTTGGGAAGATAATTGCAATGTGACAACTTACCCATGTGACAACAAACTGCGGTCTCCCCTACATTGAAAATGTTGAAAATTTAAGTAACATCTAATGATTTAATGTGTTGCATTTTTCATCAATACGGCTCTTTTATCCGACAGCTGAGAGATTCTGTGTGGACAGGTCAGTCAATATAACCAATCAGACATGAATCGCCCACAAGCTACATGTGTACGTGATTGTATGTCATGCCATCTCTCCCCCAACACCGCCCCTCTCTCTCTCTCTCTCTCTCGCACACACACACGAGGGAGTTTTTAGAGAGAATTAATGCAGCCTTAACCAATGAAAAACATTGTTTTGTGGCAGTCAATATTCCACAAGTGGGCTGGCTATAGACTGAGTGATCTGTATTTAGCACGTCTTTCGCTAAATATTATGTAACAGTCGGCTTTGGGTTTCATTGGAAGCTCTGACATCTGCATAAAATTAGAAAAATGTGTTTCAATGATGATAACGTGAAGGGGAGAAAGCAGGCTCTTCTTTGAGAGGAACAAGGCTGAACATAAAAATGAGACCACCATTGAAACAGCTTAGGTGGGGCAGTTTGGAGATGAGGTCAGAGGCAAGACTGAAATGGTTTGGCCATGTGCAGTCTCAAGAGGTAGTGAAAATAGTGAACATAGGGTGTTGAGAATGGAGCTGCCAGGTAGGAGGAAAAGAAGAAGATTCCAAGAAGGGTGTGTGATGCCGTGAAAGAGGACAAGGTGATAGTTGGAGCATGCTGAGAATACAAACGACAGTGGGAGATGGAATTTGGTGATCCAAAGTGGCAACTCCCTGAGGGCTGCGACAAACTGATAATGATGACGTCAATACGCTCCATTACCCTCTGATGAAGACAGATTGACTCCTGTGGGTGCCATTATACGGGAATCAGCTCCATCAATCTAAGGCAAATAATTGACAATATAAATCCACATTACAGGCAGACAGACACACAGTTTGAATTTCAGGATAATATTTAGTATTTTCTGCAGCATACAGACAAACTTACAATACCGCACACACTAAATTTTCCATGAGGACACCAATATCGTTGTCCATCATCAAACATCTCACCAGGAAACACAAGGGAATCAATTACATCAGAGATACAAAGAGGGGGAAGGGAGCACAGAGTAAAAGAATCCTATGGAGGGGAAACAAAACAAAACACAGCATGTTTCATTTTGTTGTACATTCACAGACTAAAACTTGGACTGCCTCAACTTAATGACTTCCTGCAGGACAGTACATTTACAGCATATCTATGGTAGCAGATAACGCAGCTGGGACTCTGGATTGGGACACGCAAGAGACATAGTCATTGTTTCAGTCAAAATTACAACATATTTCAACACTGATTCCTTTACACATGATTTTTTTTATTGATTTTTTTTACTTCGGATTGGAAAACAATTTGAGGATCTTATGAGCTCATACCAATACTTGCTGGCGATCAGATGCGAGCAAATAATGAAAAGCGTCAGGTCAGTGGGTCAACAATGTGGAAGGTTTTGTCCTACACACAGAATTTCTGACGGCAAACTCTTTTATTGATCTCAAAGGTGGACAGGGACGAAGAGGTAGACACCATAAACAGGAATTATACGGATCAGCTCCTGAAACAGTGATGAGGAGAGAGAATGTCCTTTGGAAGAAGTTGGATATTTTATCTTTTGCATTTCAAAATGTTTCAAATCACAGTGACACGTGAATGGTGACTGAGCCATGTATGTGCTTGTGTGTGTGCATTTGCTCCCAATGTAACATTATTAACCGGGCAGTACAAGCTTATACACCCTGCAAGAGGAATGGCAAACGTCACGGACTGAAGTTTCACATGCCGATAACAAGTTGTAAAGTCGGTCTGTGAGAATTCCAATTGAAACTGTCTCTACCTCATTTTGCTCAAACCTTAAGTTGTCAAAAACATTTCATATATCCCCAATGAACGACATGAGTGTGGATTAGCATCCCTACTGTATGCAGCAGGTCTGCTCGTTGGATTCTTTAGTGCGCAGGCACAACTTGGGCTTGTAGTTCTCCAAGAACAGCAGCTGCTTGGAGTTGAACGCACCGCGACGCTTCCTGAAAACAAAACGGTGACACATGTGAACCTGTGACTGTGTAGCAGATGTGATGAACACACACACACACACACATGCTTGTACTAACTGTCTTATTAGGTGCACGGCGTCTTCATACTCCATCCCACACTCGATCAGAGCCACAGCCACCAACACAGGAGCACTGAGGACAATAATGGAGGCAGAGAAGGAAATATGAGTCAGATTGATTGGTTGAGCCAAATAGCGCCATCGTTCAGTGAGGGCCAAATGCAAAACGTTGGAGAGCACAGGATGTCTTCATACGCCCCATTGGAAAGTTACTGATTAAAGCAGGAACACGAGGTAATCACTTCATTTGCCGTTGCCAGTCTGGTGATTTTACTGCTGCCTGCGTCAATGGAGTGTTGTGTTTTTAAACTCATGACCTTGGGCCAAATAAATGTCTGCTTTTTCTGCGATGCCATTACAAGTATTGAAATTGCAGTTTGAAGAGGAAGATGGTTTGCAATTAATTCAAAGAGTCGATGAGAGATCATCCATTTGTTACAATATGCCAAAAAGTCACTGATGGTGCAGAGGATGAAAGTCAGATGAGCCTCGTGGCCGAAATTTCCTTGTGTCCCACTCAATATAACCATATAACATCATATAGGGACACTCTCAGTGCTGTTTCAGTCTGAGGTGTGCTGTTTACTGACCGTCCCAAGCCGGCCACGCAGTGCACAGCCACGCAGCAGCCGGGACAATCTTTGAACTTTGCCTGCAGCAGGGTCAGCCAGTCATCAACCACCTGGTGTGGGGGTGCAGAGCCGTCATCAAATGGCCAGTCCTGACGGGAACATACATAAAAACAAGGTAATATGTAAGTAGATGCGCATGGGAGGGGACAATATTAGAATTATCACGTGATGGAGCACTGCTTCAGTCAAGCGTTGCGCAAATGCCACTCACCAGGACTTGGATGTTTTCTTGTTCGACCGGAGTCTTATCATATGTGGCAGCACAAACTCTCACGAGAGTGTTCACTCCATACGCCTTCAGATCCTGCACAGCAGCAAGAAACAGATCCTTTTTTAAGCACAACAAGCACAAAACATGACACTGACCAAACAAATTGCTGACACAAGAAGAAAAACTGTTAAATGGCGTTAACATGTCTCACCAGATTTCACATTAATACGCAAAGTGAAAATGGAATTACCTCGATGAACCTTCCCATTTCTGCGTTTGTGGGATTGTGAGTAATGAGGAATCTCATACAATCATGGGTGATCTCCACGGGGGCAGGTCGGTTCATCTTTACGCACGCAGATGATTGAGAGAGGGAAAGAAAGAGACAAGCGAGGATAGCAGGTCTCGAAGAATCAAGTGAGGATATAGAGGGATAGAGTCAGAAAAAGAAACCCCTAAAACCTGTCTAGAAAATGTGCAGTACAGTTCTTGCACTGCAACTGTTGTGCAATGTGACAGTGAAAAAGAAATAGAAATGAATGAGGTAAAACCAAAAAGAACCGTGGCAATAAAAAGAGAGAGAGTTGGCCAACAAAAATGTTATGATGTACCAAGAATTTGGGGGCAAGTCAGTATGGGAAATGCCTCACAAGAGCAGATGATAATATAAGGAAGACAGAAATTTGCGGAATCAGATTTGTTTTGGTTGAAGCGAGCAAGGAGAGGTGGAGCAGTGGGAAAGGGCAGAGAAGAAAGAGGGATATCCAGAGGAGAACCAGCAGCTCCTCCACTCCCCAGGATCTTTGATTGGCAGAGGGTCGACTCGTCCTCATAAGGGGCAGACAGGATGGCAGTTACGACCTGCATGTGGCGATAACAGATATACTCACATGACAAAGCCAACAGAGGAAAAAAACACTCATACGTCATTGTTTCAGTGGCCTGACCAGGACAAAACATTTTCCATCCCATTTAACATTGTTGTAAACTCGAACAAAATTGAGGGATTAAGTCACTTCAACTGTTTTGAAGCCATTGTGTTCATGTCTAATGTGAAGAGGACATCATTACACCATTAATGTCTATACATTGTCTTTGACTACACTGCAGTTGCAGTTAACTTGCCTCCTTCAGTCAAGATGTGTCACACCTCAAGAAAACCTGCAAAACTGTTACAAAGTGCGATACAAAGTGCATTGGAAAGAAAACCAGTTCTGCTGCGTGACATGCACCGGTGGGGGACCAAAAGTGAGAATTGTTGTGTGTCCTAGCACCTCCAACATAAAAGCTTTGTGAGTAATCATCAGTGATGCCATCCAGCCCTACATTACTACACTGATGTCATTAATTATATCTACCTGTGTATAGATGCGTGTGTGTGTGCATGTGTTTGTGTTCTTCTGGCCTGTGTCATTAATGACCTTGATAGGGAAAGCAGAGTTTTCTCAGAATTCCACACTTCCACATGACACCAGTTGCCATCGTGCTTACTAACCTGTGTGTGTTTGTGTGGATGGCAGTGTATGGGCCCGGCTGACAGTGCCTGTTCACTTGTCCACAATGAGCAGCAGGTGCTGGGCTTGGCAAAACTCCCCTCCAAGCCTCGCAAACGCCATACATGTGCAGCCTGCTTCGACAATGACAATAACAGTGAGGAGGAGGAGCTAAGGTGAAGGTTACACGACAGGGTGTGGGTCTAGCCTGTGGACACTCACTGCGCTGAGAGCTGAAGTGTTTCAGGTTCAGGTTCATTGAGCGCACACAGGAAAATGTGACGGCTCCTCGATGTAGACACACCATTGATGATGATGCTTCTTCTCCGGGTCCTGGCTGACAAAGGCCCGCTAGCACGCTGCTAACCTGCGCCATCGTGCGCGTGAACACATGCGCGGGCACGCACACACACACACACATACACACACAGGGGTAAGTTAGATGTGCCCGGCCAAAGAAACATTAACACCGTTGAAAAAATTTGTTGCAGCCAGCAACATTTACAAAATGAGACGATTTGGCATGTTGTGCTTAAAACGGTCATCTGATATGCACGTATCCTAAAAATGTCTAGTTTGGTATTACATCGTGGATCCATGAATAGAAATGATGAGTCATTCTGCCCACAACAAACACAAAGCGGGTCATCGAGTTCATCTCACTCAGTAGTTTGAGAAATTCACTTTGGAGAATTCGTGCGCAATATTACTGGTACAACATTTCTTATTTACCTACTCTTGTGTGTTACTTAACTACTCAGACAAAAAGCCCGTTGACAGCCAGACATACAAGACATTCCTAACTGCCTGTCCCGATGAGCACAAGTGATGAGTGAAGTCGTATACAAAAGGAGTACATTCGGCAATCTTCAGGAATTATCCGACAACTACGTGTCACACCGTGAACTCTGCGCAGACAGTGACCACAGGCTTAGTTCATATAAAGTCGACGGCTAACGGAGCAGCTCTCTAATCTGTGACGCTTTGACGTTAGCATGGCAAGGGGCCAAGTGTTAGCCACCTGATTCTGACACGAAGTCATACACGACACACAAACGCATTACATCACAGGTGATTACAGCACGCATATCCCAATTAAATACGGAATTAAAGGAAATTAACGGAAAAACGACAAAACATGATAGACATCGGCCACGCCAGATAAACCGGGTCAAGGTAGCATGTACATGCTAACACCAGCTAGCGACAAATTCACCTGTTCACAACAAAACTGGCAAACAACATCGGTTCAGAAAATCACAGTATTTTCAGTTAAAAAACGACGTCAAACACACAAGTATCGCGAATGCTCACAAATTGAGAGTTTCGGTAAAATCCAGACGCTTCTACTGAGAGAGACGTGTCTGCAGAGGAGACATGTTGAACAAAAAATAAGTGTCAAAAAAATAAGACAAGTAGTATAACTTCCTGTCAGGGCCTCAAAAATAAAACGCATCACAAAATGCATTCAGTCTGTTACTTTCGGACAATACATCTTAATTTGAAAGGTTTTCTGTGGTTTCCGGTATGACTTTTAAGTATTTGCACTGTTGCTCTTACATTGCCGTATACTGTCCTGCACATTGATACGCAGTTTCCCCTCATAGTCAGGATTGTATGGGCAAACCATATACATGTGTAATCTGCAACTGATAAAAACTATAATCAAAGAAAACTGACCTCTGTGTTGCTCCCGGAGGCGATGGTGTAGGTGGTAGACATTTTGACATTCACTATGCCTGGGATCAAAGGGACCTCCAGGCTAACGCCATCAATCTGCATGACAAAAATAAAGAGACAGAATAAGTACAAAATGTATGTATGTACTGTATGTATGTATGTATGTATGAAAATTTCATTTTTTTTTGAATAAACGACAATGCGTAAGAGTAATCAACATTTTTGAGAATGAGGGCCACCCCATGGGCACTGAGTAGTACCGAGAGCTAACATTACCCCTTTGATACAAACTTCCTCAATAAGAAAAGTGCATGGATCACATTTTAGTAATAACGATGATGATGATAATAATGATAATAGTTGTGGTAGTAGTGATGCTATGTAATAAGACTACTCCATGTTAATTATTCCCTACATTTTAGAACATGCCCCACATTCTACAACATGCCCTAGGTGGTCCTCTCGGGTGCACAGATACCAACGGGCACTGCGTTGATGACCCCTGTTATAGACGGTGCAGCATCACCTATTTTAACACATAGATATACACAGAGGTGTTTGTCATAGGATCGGTAGTATGTGTCTTCTTTGTCCCTTCATAGTCCCCGTGTCTGTATGTGTGAGTGTGTCAGCCTTCTTTACCTATTCATGAGGTGTTAGTTTACATGACAGAAAGGGAGCGGAGCCTCCCTGTAGCATGGAGATGATGACGTCAGAGCTGCTGAATCTGGTTTGGCAGGATTTCTGAGGAGTGGGAAGAGAAAGAAGAGCAACAGACGCCCGGACTAAAGGGAATAGTGACGATTTTCTCAAACCAATTCTCTTTTTTTGATCATCTCATGTGGGTGTCAAGATAAATTGTGACTAATTTACTTCGTTGAGTGAAGACGCCGAACCAGGTAAGTTTATCATCGTAATTATTCTAAAAACCTTGTCGGTATTTAACCCACAAAGGAACTTTGTGGTGTTAAACAGGCAGGCCCGGAAGTCAGTGTCGCTCGCACACAAGTCTGTTTTATTTCTTCATGTATTTCTTGAATTCAACAGTTCAAAGGATAGCACACCAATGCAATACAACATAGAAAACAATGTTGAAATTCCACCCAAATGATATGGCTGTTGTGTGAGTGAAACGGACAGAGTGGGTGTGGAGGACCACTCAACCGATGAACATTTCACTGGAAAATCCTGGAAATGTGTTTGTCACAGAGAAGAATACAAAAGTAATTGAAATGTGGAAAATAAATGCAAGACATTCCTAACAAGGTGAAATGATACATGATTGTGTTTGCCATGGACTGGAAGTGTTGTTGACTATTGGTGTTGGTGGTTGTTCTTGAATGTAGCATTAAGTGACCTAAGGTTCACAAGATGAAAAACTAAACAGTTTGTGACATACAGTACACGGTCAGCGCGGACAATTATTGCCCATTAGATCAGGTGATGAAATATTCATGGAAAGCTGTATGCATAAAAGACACCCCTTAAATCGGACCTGATCTTGTTCAAAATAAAAAGCCAAATCACACAATCTGGAGAATAAAGCGTTAACACAGGATATTCCTTGGTCTTGTGTTTGCAAATCTAAATATTTTACTCTTTTCCAAACAACCAGTGATGTTCCACAGCTGCAGATAAACCACAGGCCTTGTGTAGGCCTCACACATCTCGTATGGATTTTTGCTTTCTTTGGCTATGGAGAGGGAGTTATAAAAAAAGAAAGTTATGGCCCCTGGTAGCAAAAACCAACAGCACATATCATTGATTTCCAGACACAATGACAAGGGTTATGAATTCTGAAATTTCTTGTAAAGTTGGTTTTTTTATGCTTGTACAGTGACTAACTTTAAAATGCCCTCAGTCTTTTCTGTCATGATTTTGAAGGTAATGCTTTTATCTACAAGCAGTGACAAGATTAAAATAGGACTGTTGAGCATGTATGCAAAACGTTTGAGATATCTCTCAAACACAAACATTTCCCAGCATCCAGGCAACTAATGTGCTGCCCCACAATCAGTCACTATTCATCGTTCATACAAAGATGCTGACAGCTGATGTTACTTTATGTACACATCAACTGTGTAACTGCAGGGAACAAATAGAGGCAGCAAACAGAAACGAAAACGCAATAACGCCATGATTACCTGGTGTGACACAATATGAAAGCGAGAGAGGAGTCAAAAGGAAACCGAGAGATTGAGCGTCGAATTTAGATGAGTGAAACAGGTTTCTGGCTCTATGTTGATCATATTGTTTAACTTTAGTGGCAATATACAGGTAGTATCACAGTTGAACATTTATCTGGAAAATCTCTGAGATAAATTGCTTCGTTGCAGAGGTAATATCTCAATTTCAGACAATTAAGGGAAAGTAGGTAGAATGGAGAGCAATACTTTCTTCTAATTTTCTATTTTTTTTTTTTAAATATGACCAGCTCCACTGCAAACTGTAACAAGGACAATGGGAGAATAATTCCCACTGAAAATCACAAATGCAATCACAATGACGTGAGAGAAATTGTAAATGCAGCTTACAATCAGTTCTCATTGGTTTGTTTGTTTGCGTTTTAACCTAACCAACTCAGCTGTTATTTATTAGAATTGCCTCCCCTGCAGTTTCTTCCTCTCATGTAGTTTAGTCATTTTTAGGGAGTTTTTGCTGCCATGGCTTTACAGAGAGCCTCTCTCTCTCTTTGTGCCCGTAAACTCCTGAAAAGACTGTGTCTGGTACTGGACTACAGACACATTATTGTTTTGAATTAGTTTTAAAATCCAACTGCCCCACAGTTAACAATAAATAAATAAAAGCCTCTCAGCTCAGCAAAATTGTTGTGGGTGAATGTAGAGCAACTCACACACAAACGTCATGTACTCATCAAACATTGAGTCCACAGGTCTGTCTTTCCCTCCTGATAAATACCAGGCAGGCCTGAACATGCTCACCTGAGGGTGCAGCTAGTGTGTGTGTGTGTGTGTGTGTTTGTGAGATCCTCAGCTAGTCTTGAAAGGGAGCCAGACGCAGCGGGTGAGGTGGAACGGTGACACATCGCGCATGAATGTTATTGTCATACCCAAAGGCACAGCGACGCACCAAAACCACATCTGTCGGGCATTTGTCCCGCTGACCGAGGACGGTGCCGTATAACCATGCCCTCCTCCTCCTTTCTGTCATTGTCTCCTCTCCTCCAGCAGCAGGGATGAACTGGTCTGGACTGGAGAGTTTGCTGAGCGGGGTCAACAAGTATTCTACGGCATTCGGCAGGATCTGGCTCTCCATGGTGTTCGTGTTCCGTGTGCTGGTGTTCGTGGTGGCAGCGCAGAGGGTCTGGGGAGACGAGAACAAGGATTTTGTGTGTAACACCAGACAGGTAAGAGAGATGGATCAGATGCGTCACCGTGCCGTGGACTGGACTTTGGACCTAGAGCAGTGATGAGATTTTAACAGACAGAAATTAGAAATACAGTTACATAAACTTCGCTGGTATGGTTCGCAGTTAGCTCCGCTTAATTAGCTTAATTAGCGATTGATGCAAAGTAAACATACACAACCGAGAAAACTACGTGTAAATAACCTAAATACACTCTTCACGATCTAAATACACTCTTCATAACTTGAACAGAGTGCAAAATAAAGGGGAACATCGCAACTTACAGTTCAATAGACTCACGCACTGCAGATAATTGGGAGGATCTTCAGTCTGCACCGAGTGGGTTGTGTGTGGTGCGTTCAATGGCTTAATGGCTGTGGGAATTTACAGTTTTTTTTACACCGACAACAATAACAAGGAAAAGGGGCCCTGCACGTAGACGACCTTTTGTGCACCTATATTGGCAAAACTAGTATGAGATGTAAACTTATCTGTTGTCAATATCATTTTCAAGAAAAAAAAAAACATTTCCCTCCCTCTTCTCCCTCACCAGCCGGGCTGCACCAACGTCTGCTACGACAGCATTTTCCCCATTTCCCACATCCGCCTGTGGGCTCTGCAGCTTATCTTCATCACTTGCCCGTCGCTGATGGTCATGGCTCACGTCAAGTACCGCGAGGAGAAGGACAGGAAGTATGTGGCTGTACATGAGGGTTCTCACCTGTACGCCAACCCCGGCAAGAAGAGGGGCGGCCTGTGGTGGACCTACCTCCTCAGCCTGGTCTTCAAGGCCGGGTTCGATGCCGGATTCCTGTATCTACTCTATCGGATATACCATGGATACGACCTACCCAAGTAACTACCAGTGCACCTTCACCTGGAGTTGAACATTCACACACACACGACAGATCCTCACCACACACTCACTCCAATCAACACCACTACATCTGGCCAACTGAGACTTGTGGAGGTTTGCAGTTTATGAAGATTTGTAACAAATGTGCAAATCTGAGTGACGCTACATATTCAGCTTCAAAACTATAATTACACATGCACGCACACATGCACTTAAAGGCACATGGAGAGCTCAAGTACCTACACCCACACAGCAAACACACACACACTGCATATACTGTTCCACTCCCCCTCTCTTTCAAATGTGAGGAGATTATTGTTTTTGCTTCTGATATTTTGATTTAACTTTTGTCGAGTAATGTGCACATTCGCCAAGCACAGCCTCTTTAATTTCACTGCACATACAGCATGTGCGTGCAAAATTAAGTTCAGGAATCTTGGAATGGGTTAGCACAGGGAATAAGAGGAGTCGAGAGATATTTTTGAAAATTCTTCCAGGCATGAAGAATGAATTGTAGTTCTTATATAAGTGGGGACTAAATATTGATGTTAAGTCCAGAAATGTAAATATGCACTTCACTCACTAAACTGGCAGATGAATCGGAAACTCACAAAAGTTGATGGTCAAATAGACATAGGCTTCCGCTGGAGTTTTCTCACACTAATTACAGTCCCCCTCTCTCGCTCTCAGGTTGTCCAAGTGCTCTATCCCCCCATGCCCCAACACTGTGGACTGCTTCATCAGCCGCCCAACCGAGAAGAAGATCTTCATGCTATTCATGGTGGTCTCCAGCGCCGTTTGTGTCTTCATGTGCATTTGTGAGATGCTCTACCTGATCGGCAAACGCTTCCAGAAGCTCCTGAGGATCCGACACGAGAACGAGCGGATCCTGTTTGCGGACAACCACGAGCTGAACAACCTGGCCCCGCCCAGGTCCCAGTGTCAGAGAGTGGATCCCACTCTGGCCACCAGCCAAATGAGTCTTAACAAGAGGGAGAAAGCCAAAGAGATGGGGGCAACCACTTCTTTGTAGGACCACACCCCCAGGACCTCATACTTCTCATTAATACGCAGTATGGTATGGGTGGACTGTCTCCGTCACTGCACCGCGCAGAGGACGGCTTTCACTGGATGTTTTCACTGGAATGAGGACCGATCCTTTGTTACAGCATCAAACAGCCATGAGCCAGTGTCACACCTAGTGGCAAGAAGGGTCAAAGCTGTGGAACAATGTTTGTCCAGGGAGGAGAGACAGCACTGAAGATTTTGTAATGTGTGTGTGCCTTGCTTGAACAGCGACACGGTTTGACGCCTCATGCAAACCCCCCAAAAAACAGCAAAAAAGGTGTGGGACAAGTCAGGATACAGAGCCTATTTGTCATGTTTAGACAATATGAAATTAGATCCTGTTTTTTTCATGCAAATGTTGGCAATTGGAAACAAAGTGACACATACACACAGTTGTATTTATCTCAGTTGTTCACACGGTCCCTCTCATGCATACTATTGCTACTGAGCAACACACTTGTGACAAGTAAACAAACAAAATGCCACAGTAAGTCCACCAATCCCACTGGCATTTAATGTATGTGCTAATTTGTGTCATTAGGTTTGTACTTTTGAGTAGATGTGAGGAGACTTAACTGGATGTGGATTTATTTATCTGCTAAAAGGGGCGGAGGTGAAACTGAACACAGACACTGAAACTGAAATCAGTCAAAATTACACATATATATTTAATGATAAAGAATGTTGTTGCAATGTACAAAAATGTTTTGTTTCGACATAGGAAATAAAAAACATCTTGTTTACTTCTGCTCAAAGTCCAACAGATGATTTAGAGGGATCTGATGATCCAGGTGTCCACCAGCTGTTCTTACACCCCGCCATGACCCCCCCAAAACACCAGGTTGAGAGCAGCTACATAATGAGGAGCCATAGCGAAGGAGGACATTTTTATTTCTATCTTTGAGCAAAGCTGACCACTGCCCCACCCCTTATGCACAGAGCAAATGGCCTTTGTGTTTTCAGAGAGTTAGCTGGCATGTCAACATGTGTTAAGCATCTATGGTGCCGGTTCGATTGTAAATAAAAATAAATAAAAAATTGTGTATGGATTTCTCCCTGTCCCCCTTTGGTGCTCAGTTACACATTGTAAAATTGAGTGCATAACCATATTTACTGAAATCACCCCTTTCAAGATTTGCAGAGTTTGCAAACCCAGTGAAGGTCGTTCAAAAGGAAGGAACAACTCCAATTAATGGTGCTCGTTTTTCAGGCTGCACCTCAACATGACAGCCATGCAGTACCCAATTCATCCACCAGGGGGCGACAGAGACCACATGACGATCGGTCAAATGCTCCACCGCTATCTAGCGAAAAACAAGCGAGGAATTTTAAAAGCATTTTAATTGTATTTTAATATTGGCAGCTAGACCAGGCATTTTCTTAGTTTTTATTGTTTTACAGGTTGTACAGATGAAACGGGGCATGTGTAAATTTCATGGAGTACAGTTTTGCTCTGAATTAAGTGGGTTTTTATATGATGAACGCTTGTGGCGTTTTCATCTTGTTCAATTGAATGGAGAGGCCGCTCGTTTCCTCCTCACATTAGGCAACATCGATGCCCCCCTGTAAACATTCCGTTTAAGGTGGTGTAATTGAGTGTGTCTATCTCCTCACAACTAATTAAGATCTATGTGGGGAATAAGGATATATCTATATTGGAAGTGGTTCATTCAATTCAATTCTATTTGAATTGAATATCATTCTGAAAAGTCCCAATTTCCCTGACAGTACACTGCAACAGGGATTTTGCTGTTGAGTTTTGATAGCAGGATGATCGCTCAGAATCACGTGTCATTGCATAAATCACTTTTTCTGCAGTTTCTGCTTTCAGGGTTTCAGTGTATGGCTTAATTCCTCAAATTGAAGAATGATGCACACACAGCTGTCTTTCCATTCTTGTCTATATTGGCACTATTAATCTATGAAGCACAGGACAGAAACACAGGTGGAGAGGATTGGACATTTATTAAAAGTTACAATAAACCATTAACATCTTGAAACAATAGCAAAATAAGGAGAACCAAAAAATATTGGCCCAAAACAAAACATATTTACAGAGACAGTCTGCAGATAAAAAGCTCACATTTTGTACACACCCCCGACCCCCTGCGTCATAAACTCTGAAATGCGAACACTGCAATACTCAAGAAGCTTGAATGTGTGTATAGCCAGAGAAAGAATCAAAAATGCACGAACAAAGACAAAGTTCTTTTCACCTCCCCTTCTTTTTTCTCTATACATGACAAAATACTTGAAATTGGGGGATAAAACGTAGGAATGTAGCACTTTAAAAAAATTAATTGATAAGGTCATTTGAGAGGTTTGTGAGTCCGTGTAACAGTCATTATGAGTGGGGGGTGGTTGGCTGCTCTGCTCCCAGCGGGTTACCAATTTAACCTCCACCAGAAAGACCATAAGATAAAAAATAAAAATGTTACTGGACCGCCACGCTGTTAAAACAATGCATCTTTGTCAACAGGGAAAAGGAAAGTCAGTATTCCCGATTTGCTCCCATCTTGTCACCTCGTCCGTCCCTGCGTGTACCATGAGGGGACGACGTCTGCACACTCTTTCGTCACGAGAGGGCCCGGTGAGGTTCCGTCTGTCGAAGGACTAACACAAAAGGCAGTCAACTGGTGGTTTGAATCAGCAAATATGATAAATCCGGTTTGTCTTCTTTTGTGGGTTTTCTTTTCATTTTGTTGATAACGTCACGAACGTGGCACAAGTCTCTCATATATATTTATATACTTTAATCTTGGAGAGTCAGTTCAGGTGCTGTGGCGGGTGGAGGGAGGGAGCGGGGCGGTCACTCCGCCTTGGCCTCCCCCTCAGAGGCCGCAGGTGTCGTGTCCTCGGCGGGGGCGGCGGCCTCCTCTGTGGGGGCAGCCTCT
>OMPJ01010732.1:0-15733 GCA_900312935.1 Carapus acus
GTTGGGCGGGGAGGGAGGGAGGGGGTGGGGGTGAAGGAGGGAGAGAGGGATGGAGAGGAGGAGTGGGGGAAGAGAGGGAAGGAGTGAAGGATGAGCAGCGTGCCGCCACAGGCCCCGTTGGAGCCCACAGTGGTTTTTAAGCAAAGGGGAGCTGGAGGTGGAGAAATAGAATAGGATAGAATAGAATAGAATGTCCTATATTGTCATTACAACTAGTGCAACAACATTTTTTAAGGTGCTATCCGCGCTCAAGTGCCATTGAAAAAAAAGTACAATATACACACATACAACCATACACACATCCATAAACACACATATACACACATGCCACCATCCACTCATAATTACATTCATACACATCCATCTCCATCCATACACACGCGTACCTAAATTGACTTGACTTGACTTGACCTATGCGTACATATGTACATAATTATATACAGTACATATACACACACATGTACATACTTAAGCCTACGTGCAACATAATGATGATCATGAAAATGACCATAAATAATACGTGCTACATTTAACAGTGCTAACTGTGCAGAAGAAAAAAGTAGAAATTAACCAGAAGTATTTACCCATGTAACCTTGTTATGTTAACTGTTTATCCTTGTTATAGAATTCATGTCTAATCTTGGGAATGCTGGTAAAGGACATTTTGTGGTAAGTGTGTTAAGTAAATGTTATAGGAAATGTTAGATGTTATAGGACCTGCAGAAATGTTATAGGAAATGTTATAGGACCTGCAGACAAACAGCCTTGGATTAGGAGTGGGGTGACCCCTGACCTGTGGGTGGCAGTAGAGGACCTTGGGGCCATGATCTTAAAATCTGGACCAATTAGGATCATCCACATCTGAAGAGATGATGGCTCCTAGTTACTCTGTGTAGTATAATGTGTTGGGTGAAAGAATTTTTCGAGGTTCAGACTTAATGAACTGGCCTCACGGCTGTCAGGGAAAGGAGCGTGAACCCAGAAGCTTCTGTTCCTTTACCATAAGATTGCAAGTAAACTTAATTGAATTGAAATGACTGCAATCTGTCAATTATTTCTTTCCTCTGATAAAAGAACAGGCCGGAGAGTGAGAGGTATCCTCCTCCTAACAGAGGGGATGCTAAACATGGAGCTTTTGGGGCACAGGTGTCAAACTTAAGGCCCACACGCCAAATGTGGCCCGCTGGATCATTTTATGTGGCCCCCGGGAGCTTGAATGACTGTCTCTCTTTCATTCAAACATGCGTTGACCCACAAACTACATCTCCTAAAATGCACCTGGATCATGTTATTGGTGAAGTGATGCAGCGGTACCGCGACCAGAAACACCCTTGATAAAATGTCAGTTTGTTGAGACACACCAATGCAGCCCAAGTGGGAGAACCAGGTTGTCGACTTGTTTGATTGCTAACTGACGATTGTTGATTATTTCAGGTCATTCCCCTGATACAAAACAAGGATCTGTGATATGATAAAAGCAAAGAAGGTTGGAGGGCAATGAGAGGAAAAACAGGTGGAGAGATGGAGGGAAAGAGTGAAGGGACGCAGACAAATAAGATTTCAAAGCTGTCCAGGATTTGTGGTGATGATGGTGGTTTAGAGGAATGACCGTGGAGTCGATGGGAGTGCTGACAAATGGGGTGGACAGGTTGAAAGAAAGATGGAGGGATGGATGGATGGAAGGGTCCATTTTGCCCTTGAATTGCAGTGGAGTACATACGACACATGTCCCTCTGTCTTCTCTAAAGACAACAGTGAGTGTAACATTGCAGCTGTACGTTTAGATCAGAATATATCAGAATGGTGCCCCTAACACACACATATACGCACACATACATACACACACATGCACAGATCCAGGGGACGTGTCAGTAAGTTGGACTATCGATGACCCCTGACGTGCTGACACTCCGAGTCTTGTCATCTTTTGATAATGGCGATGGAGACGGTGGAGTGATGGAGACAGTCTGAGTTATATGAGGACAGCGCACCAAAAGTTACAACAGCCACAGGGTGATGTATTAGGGAGCGCGCACACGCGCACACACGCACACACGCACGCAGAGGCTCGTGGTTGTGCTGTCATGCCCATGTCACTGTTTTGGAAAATGTCTTCCCCCTCCAGCCGCCAGAGGACGCTGTTCACGGGCTGAAACGCTACGCACAGCGGCACTGACGGCACAACAATCTGACGGACGGTCAGATTTATTTGCAAAGGACACCGGCGTGCACACACTCTCTCGTCATACACACAAATTGCTTCGTGTGGAGGGATTCGAGCTGGTGCCTTCACGGACCTGTCCCGCGTAGTTACGAGGAGTTCGACGCGCCAGAGGAGGAGACGTGAGGTGACTGTGGGTTTAATAACAAGCGGAGGAGGCGCGGGCAGGTTCAACTAAATCAAACTCAGCGCTCAGACACACTCAACGACGAGCTGAAGGATTAACTTCACAGAAAACGAGGGTTTGTCAAGGCGGGAACTCAGCCAGTAAACCCAGAGCACAGGAGAACACAAAGGATCCGACAAAACAAAACATCAAGCGAGGAAACTCGTCAGCTGGACGGAACACGTGACAACAACAGCCTGGTGTGACACCAGAACAAGGGCAAGTCAGGAAACTCACACACACACACACACACGCGCACGCACGCACACGCACACAGTAATACAATGTTGATAAGTAACTATGTTGTATGTTGTAAATCGTTTGTGAGGTAGTTCTTCAGTACATGTAAATTGTATACAGTTAGTTAGTTAGTTAGTTAGTCAGTTACTTCCCCCTTTCTGCCTATTGTGCACTGCAAAGTTTTTAATATCTTCAACTCTCTGTATCACCCTGAGCTGCTGGGGCCTTAAAATTCCCCAATCGCACTATCAATGGACCAATAAAGTACCTACCCACCTACCCACCTAACTGCCTATACAACCACCCACCTACCTACCGACCTACCTACCTAACCACCCATCTACCTCCCTCCCTACCTGCCTGCCTACCTGCCTATCTACCTACCCACCTCCCTATACAACATACACCTATCTACCTACCTACCTACCTACCTACCCACACACACATGACAAGAGACAGACAGACAAGGAACCAAACGTCACAAGAACTAGTGACAGATGAAACTCAAGGTAGGAGGCGATCCAGAACCCTGGAACGCTGAAAGATCCATTCTCTGCTCCACCTTAAGAAGAAACAACCTGCTCAACTGGCCAGGTGCCATTTTTTTAATCCCCTTAGATGTGGTGTGTGCGTATGTGTGTTGAATGACAGCGAGCAGTATGGGGAGTACACTGAATACATCTAATTGGTCTCACAGGAGGAGGAGGAGGAGCACGGCGGCCCTCGGGAGGCTCCTGTGAGCTTCACATCACTCTGAGGTTTGGACGTGCTGCAGACACAACACTAAGAGAGCCGCACCGCCGAGATCATGTCTGTGACCAACGTGGTGATCTTTGGATCCACGGGGATGACCGGGCAGGCCACCCTGAAACTGGCCGTGACTGCAGGTGAGGAGAAACCAGAGAGGAAAAAAGAAAATAGAAGATGGTGTTGACGATGATGCTGTAGTAAAACCTGTGTAGTCTTGGGCCTAGTTTGGATTTCAATACTTCACACGACCATTTCAGTTGTTTTTCAGACTGGGACAGAATGAAAGTGAATGATTTGGACTTTTTTTTTTTTTCTTGTTTTGGGAAATTCTCTGTTTTGGCTCTTCTTCTGGTTGCCCTTGATTCCTTAGGTGTTTTTAGAACATGTATTGCAACAGATATTTATGTCAAAATCTCACCTACCTGTCTTAATGCTTTATGAGGATTATTTAATCGATAATATTGTAATCCTCTTCATTTGGTTACATGCACATACAATCATGCAGCTTCATGCTGAGTTTTGGCGCGCTACTCTTATGACATCTCACTATCTCCTCAGCACAGGGAGGGTGGGAGCCTGAGGTGGAGTCACCAGCAGCATGTTGAGGCGATAACTGTCTTCTATTAGCTTTTACTGTACTTAGGGCTGGATGGAAGCTGATATGACCTCACGTGACAGGAGCAGTTTCTTGAGTTGAAAGAGGCAATGCAGAGAGCCTCAGCCAATGCAAGATGGTTCTAACAGTTGCATTTTTGATACATTTATGGCACAGGGCCACAGAAATAAAGTCGAATTAATTTGACGTCAGGTGGATGATGACGCCAGTCTGCCATCCTCAACTGAGTGATGAGGCAATTCAGGCAAAAGAGTGATTTGTTGTGAATGAAACATGTTTTTTTTTCAGACAATTCACTTGGTCACTGAGCAGTAATGCTGTTTTGGAAGTGGGTCACACCCACTTTCCATCCTTGGTGTCACAGATGTTGACCTCTGGCCTGCTGACCTTGATCTCCTCACTCAGGGTACAATGTGACAGTGTTGGTGCGAGACCCCGCCAGGCTCCCCGCAGACCACAACGCTTCCAGGGTGGTAGTGGGAGACGTCCTGAACAAAGACAACGTGAAGGAAGCCATGGAGGGTCAGGACGCCGTCATCATCGTCCTGGGCACGAGGAACGACCTCAGTAAGACTTAGCAGACACGTGCACACGCCAGCCTAAGGACACACCCACTGAGACCAATAGAATCATTAGCAATGGCCTCACCAGGGCCCCCACCCAATCACACACAGACACTTAGAGGCACATAGGGAACACACACGTCAACACACCTACACCCACATCGCAAACACACACTCTCTGTAAATACTGTTCTATCCTTCTTCTCTTTCACATTTGAAGACATTGTTGTTTTTGCTTCTGTTATTTTAAGTATTTGTTGAGCAATGTGCAAATTCTGCTTGCACTGCCACTTTCATTTCACTGCATATCCTGTATGAACACGTGACTGAAATAGTTTTTGAATCTTGAATCAATGTGTTGAGGCTGATCCTCCGTAAATACGCACATTATCCTTGAAAATGCACTTTAATTTTGGAGAGGGTGGGTGAGCTTTACCCCACTGTACTCCAGTACCAGCTACTGATATCATCCCTGTTTTTAAGGTCCAACCACAGTCATGTCAGAAGGCACCAAGAACATTGTGGAAGCTATGAAAGCCTGTGGCATCCGCAAAGTGGTTGGCTGTCTCTCGGGTAAGTTTGAAATAAATATGTAAATGTGAGAGTAGAAACTTGTCGTGTATTTTGAGTTCAGTTTCGTCTCCGATGAATAAATTATCCCAAATTTACACATGTCAGCTTGAAGATGAATGGTCACTGGTTTTCTTCTTAAATCGTGGTTACTTCTCCACTTACTAATACTATTGCATTATTTGCACACAGTTGGTTTTATTTAGGGTATTTTCATTTATACTTTATATAAAGAAATATTAAATAAACACTGAAGTGTGTAGGCATTGTCATCAGCTGCATCAGCTCCTCGCCCTAAAGCAGTTGCAGTTGTTTAACAATTCCATCAGGGGGCCACAACAAGCTCCACGACTTTCAATCCCAACGTGGAAACAAATCTTTCACTCTCTTAAGAGCTTTTTTTGTTCCCTCCTTACCTACATGAACTTGGCTTGTATGGAAAATGCAACAAGAACATCTTCGTCCACCACACACTCACCTGCAAGGGCAGAAGTCAGGATACAGATGGTGGTTCTGCTTTGTGAGGCTCAGCCATTGCAGTATGGCGGTCTGGCCAATTGCAGACTGGAATTGCAACCAATGTAGGAATCTCGGCCACATTATTTGCAACATGGCAGCCTAGTTGCCACTGTTGCTTCAGAGCAAGAAGGTCCTGGGTTTGCCTCTCTGCATGCAGCTTGTAGCGCATCTCTCTTCTGTAACTCCTCGGTCTGAGCCCCCAACCTACTGTAGATGCAGAGTTGGTTCCTGGGCACCCCACCACACAGCGATAACAGTGATTGCTGCGGATGGGTTAGAATGTCCGGAAAATCTGTAAAGAATCCAAGTCTTAAATCTTGCAGCGACAGGGACAGAGAGTGGGACAGTACCTCCTCTGCTCATAGGTTGTCTAACTGACAGAGTTTTCTCTCTGCCATATATAAATGTAACTTTAGATAAGCAAATGGCTGATTGGCTGGTGTCCTGGGGAGATGATTCCCTGGCATCCCCAGACATTTTCATATGAAGGGGGCCAGGTGTCCCCTTCTCCCTGGGGATCACAGGGTCTAAGGGTCTGCTGAGTCTGCAATAAACATTCCAGGGGAGCAAAGGTCTGGGTTCTGTGTTTCACACAAAGTCTTCAGGCATCGATGGAAGGTGAGAACAGATGCTATATAGAAAAGATTACAGGTCAGGCATAAACTTTGACATTTAGACATTAAGATATCTTATTTTGTATACATGTTTTTTATTTCATATTTATTTGCAGCTAACCTATCATCAATTATGTATTATTTACCTTTTTCTGTACTTTTACCAGTTAAATGTTAATATTTCCGACTCCAGCGATGTAAGTAAGAAAACAACAAATGTCAGGGACGACGTAACCTGGGGACTCCCTGTATACCGTACTTACAGACTACAAGTTACTCCTGAGTTTAAGTCGCGCAAACCAGTAAATGTATGTTGATGTCGAGAAAAAAAATATAGAAGTCGTACAGACCTATTGCTCACATTTTTGGGGCCATCTATTTTACAAAATCCAGGATCTAGAACAGGAATTGCATCTTGAAAGGCAAGTTGGAATAATGATGATAGAATAGAGAAAAACAGGCGGAATATGTGTACAGAACGCTAGCGATACACATTGATGGTTATTGGGCTACATGGAACATCGACAACAAACTGGTATGTTAACGCAACAGTTACTTAGATAAGTAAAGCATAAGAAACAAGCCAACCAAACCGTAACTCACTCCAACTATTGAATCCATTGAATTTCTTCAGCCTTTGTGTGGCTTCCGAACAACTCCGCCCATTAGCGAGGTAGATGAAGTGACACTTCCTTTTCTGCGCAGAGGAGGAAGTGGCGTTGAAATTACCGTAATGTTGAACTTTTAATAGTACGGGGTAGTAGATGCTGGTACACAAGCCTAAAGTGCCATCGCACAGTTGTCAATATGACCATGACAAACATGTGAAATTATGTATTTAAAAACTATATACACCATGAAAAAAAGTGAGACTGATACACTGGAAAATACGTTAATCGGGATCTGGGAGACTCAGTTGCAGATACTGACTAACATCTTTCCCCATGATATCTCTACAGCCTTTCTTCTGTGGGACCCTGCCAAAGTCCCACCTCGTCTGGCCAATGTGACAGAGGACCACAAAAGGATGTTTGAGGTGCTCAGAGGGTCTGGGCTGGACTTTGTGGCTGTCATGCCTCCCCACATCGATGGTGGGTGACCTGAAACAATTCACTGTAGATAATTCATCTTTAGAACCAAACACAACCTCACTTACACTTCATTCTCTGCAGGTAACCTCCCTTTGACAGAGAAGTACCAAGTAGCAGATTCGATGTTGAGAGGTCGAGCCATCTCTAAACATGACTTGGGGCATTTCTTCGTCAAATGTCTGTCAACTTCTGAGTGGGATACGAAGAGTGTGGGTGTGTGGGCAGAGTACAAATAATCCAGTTAACAGTTCAAGAGCAACCTCTCTTGGGAGTGCCTTCTAACCTAATCTCTACCAGTAATTATATAATGATCGCGGCCTCATCTTTAGTGCAGGTTCCACTTGCCCCATCGCATTACATCTTTGTCTGTAATTGTTTGTTATTGAAATGGACATTTTTCCATTGCTCATGCTCACCAGAAGTACATTCAGTGGGAGAGCAAATCAAAGTGTTAAGGAAGTAAGATATTTTTTCCATTTATGATTATGTGTTTTAAATTCATCCTGTCTTACTAATCATGAAATGCATGTCTTATGAAGAGGTTTGTTGGTAGGTACTTTCATGATCCATTTATCCATGAAATCTAACATTAGGTTTAGTTGAATTCTAAACAGTAAACACTGATTCTGCTCATTTGACAAGCTACCGATTAGGTGATTCCTGTAGAAGGTGCTCAGATATGACAGTGATTTGAAAAAGCCTTTGAAGAAGCATATGAAAAATAAAAGCCTTTGCTGTGCAAGAACCGAATGTTGGTGGATGATTTATCAAGTACTTTGACCTTCATATACTCGGAGGGTATGAACACTGGTGATGACCCCGTGGCCTACCGCCCCTGTACTCATGAAGCAACAACCACTAGTCAAATGAGCATCATGTCAGTGTGACAAGTGAAAAAGAAGTTGTGCAACCCCAACTGAGTCAACAGTGTCAAGTTAACTGAGGAGTGTGCATGAGCGGAAAATGTAGTGTTCTTTCAAAACAAAAGTAGAGGGGCGCCGACTTCAAATGTCATGATTCAAAAATAACAGCAGATCCGCTATGCATGAGATACACAGAAAATCAAATCAAACGTTACTACACTTATTAGAGAAAAGTGTCATGTCAGAATATCAGCTGCAATCCATATACTAGTTTCATATATAATTTACATAGATATCACATCATTTATTTCGGTATAAACCGCTCTTTAGGGTCAGAAATTGGTGTAGTCACTGGGTTTTTATCAAATCGGAGATCAGAACCTCAAAATCTCCAATGTAACAAATGACTATATATGTGAAACACGCCTCTGACATCTACAATTATCTCAAGACAGGAACGATGGGAGTTAAACTCAATTGATAAACCCATTTAACGCACCGACGTTCACGTACCCAAGTGTACGTCATGCCCTTATTCTGATGGGTAGCAACCGGATGTTATTATTATCGACCAATCAGTGCAAAGGGGTGCTCCTTCTTTTTCAAACTTGTCACTAGTTCTTCATGTGACAAGAAATCCAACGTCGAGACCTCACAACGAAACTGCAACCAAATTCTTATCTCTATTTGATTTTGGCAACTTTTTTTCATGTATTTAAACGTCAATCTGAAACAAAGACTAGGGCTGCGGATGTGCCGGTTTTCTTGCGGGGAGATTGTCGATATCAGGTAAGACAGCAGCCTACAATGTAAATCTAAGTTTAATTTACGGGCTTGTCGCATCCCAAAGCCACGAATCCTTACATATTTAAGTCTCCATTGTGTCAGGAGTCTTAAAATACTGGAAATTCCGAACTATTAAGTTTTCTGATATACCCAAGGACAGAGTAACGGTTAGCACAGGCAGGCATTATAGTGTGACCGATTGTAATCGATTGTAACAGTGTCGTTAGGAAACATTCTTGCCACAATCATTTGATACCTGTATTATACAGGTAATGTCTCGCTTGAGGACCCTCTTGCTGTCGGTGATGTAATCTTCTAAGAATTAATGCAATGAAGCCTCTTTAAACTCTTTTGTAAACCTTACTATGGGGGTAGTATGTGCTAGTTTTTTTGGTGAGACGCGATATCGACGATTACATTTCGCAATACACGCGATTTCGCTCCCATATTTAAATCACATCTGCAGACAAACGTCAACGCGTTGGTATGCAAGCGAAACTGGACCACATTACCCAAGATGCCTCGCGCTCTCCTCCCCCACAGCGTAAAGTTTTGGCGTGAAACTCAAATCACGGGCGGGAGAGGGACACACGACCTTATCCTCCGCTTACAGAGCACCAAGCGCACACTCAACCCTGTAGTTCAGCGAAACTCCGTAAAGTCGCGGTTTCCCACCGTGCTGGAACGTTTTTCTTGGATGTCCGAGCGGAAAATAAAACGTTAAACACGTTTTTTTTCGTGGAGTCGAAGTGGAACGTTAGCCAGCGACGGCGGCTCCGAGAGACCAAACGCGAACCAGCAGGTTTGTTTCCCCGTTCATTCATTGCACCTCGTCTATATTTTCCCTCGGCTTGCAGTCTTTCGAGTATTTTCATTGTTTTTAGCGTTTTTGAGGCGGGAGATTGCGTTTGAGAGACCGTATTGCGTGGCTCTCTGGTCGCTCGGGCCTGCGGGGGGTCAAAACTTGCAACCCCCCACAGCCGCACACAGAGAAAAAACAGTCCCTACGCTGATAGTATTCGAAATTCACGAAAATATCTTTGTTTGCAGTTTTAAATCACAAAATGAATCGACAGAAGAGGTTCCAAATGCACGTGGAATCTTTTTAAACAAATAGTCGTTGTCACATCGATAGTATTGTTCTCTTCTTTTGGGTAACTTCTCTGTGATTTATCCTTAGATTAGGCTATCAATACTTCGCATCACCGTGATCTTTACCAATTATTGTATCTCCCCAGAAGTGCCGAGTAGCCATAGGTTAACTTACTTGTGCTGTGTATCGCGCAGATGTGACGTCATTGTTGCTCCTCTTTAAATCGTCTGTCTGTTGAAACATCAGATTGTGGATCCCATCTCTTCGATAGCCAGATAGATACACATTCATTTAACTTGCCTCTTAGATGTGGGCAACAGATTTCTGACTGAATTTCCAACAGACTGGAATACTGTTTTCCGATGTAACAGTCAAGGGCCGCCTCCATCTTGGAAAGCGCCTTGAGACAACTTCATATGATTTGGCGCTATACAAACAAAATTGACTTGGCTTGACAAACAATAAATTTGTCAAGACTAAGGAAAGAACATCATCTATCAACATAAGAATACGAACCTTGACAATATTTTGTACCTCCCTCTGCAGTGTGAAGATGATTGGGAAGGGTCAAAAACGTAAATTCCCCATGGAGGATGAAGACACATTTGATGGAACTGCAGCCACGTGGGAGAGTCAGCGGCAGTTTGTGTTCTCCATCTCCCTCAGCAAGTATCAGCGCGGTCAGGAGCTGCCTGAGCCCAGCCTGCGTCGCACTGTGCTCATCGCTAACACACTTAGGAGCATCAGCCTCGACACTGGCGAAGAACTAGCTGCCAGTGCCGCGATGCCACTACTAGCGCCAGCTGTAGCTCTGCCAGCTTCTTGTAGCTCTGAGAGTGCGTTCCAAGCTGAGGAGCAGGAGGGTGCAACATTGAGTGAAAGCGATCTTTCAGCAGTGATCAGCTCCCAGGTCCTGTCCAACTACACACAGAGTTGTAACACAGACAGCTCCCAGTCCGTCTGCCCGGAAACGCCCAGGTCTTCCCCAGAGGAAGACTGGGAATCCATGTCCTCCGATCCTGATTTCTGTGTGTCGGCAGCCATCTCCTCCATCCTCACTGCCCTAGACTCCATTGACACCAACCCTCAGGCAGTCTCGAGGGCACCTCTCCGGTCTTGGGAGAACCTCCCTGGGTTTACTGAAGGAGCTACATCCTGGACCAAACAAGGAGCCAGGGGTCAGGGGAGCTGCAGTGGAGAGCGGCAGGAGGAGAGCAGCAGTATGGAAGTGCTGAAGACAAGCTGCTTTAATGACATGGCTGTGGAAGATTTGTTTCAGGACATAGACACAACCTTGCTTGAGAGGGACATGAAAGGCATGGTTGGTGGATACCTGGCTGGTGATGATCTCCTCAAGTACCTGCCACCATTATCCTCCCCCAACCCCTTCTCCCTTAACCAGAACCTGAAATGTCTGCCCTCCTTCTCCTCTTTCAGTCCGTCATTGCCATCGCCTTGCACATCCTCCCTGCCTTTCTCCATGCCGTCATCCGCCACCTTCTCTGGTCAAAATCACATTAGGGAAGGCATGGAGTTAGAGCATCTGATGGAGATATTAGTGGAGTCTTGATTTGCACAATGTCAAGTTTCTGAACAGACTATATTAGACTTTCAGCAGGAATCAGGATAGCAGCTCGTTTTGTCTATACTGAGCCAATTTTACACGTAGAACATGGTAGTAATGAGGAAAACTATGCCATTACTGGGGCTGGCAGGTTTGTCTGGTGTGTCTGTGTCAGCTACACCACGAGTCACTGTATCATGACTCATTTACCCAAGATGGTTCCCTATGAAGAATCGGGGTACAAAATGGAGGCTGCTGAGGGTCATACATGTTGAGTCACATTACAGCTTCAGACCTGTGTGTGGTCCAACATGTCGACGCTAACATGTGAGATTTGTGTGTGTGATGGGGACGGAGGACTGAAAGGACCAAATGCCGCAACTCTCTTCTGTGAAGAAAGCACACAATAATTGTTGTCAAACTTTTTAGAGGGTCATGAATTTAAAAAAAAAATTGTGTTATATTGTTACTCTTAGGTCAGGCCTGCATGGCCATGACGTCTTGGCCCGCCTAGGGATCAGTCAGGTCATGTATGAACTGGTCCCACTGGTCAGCATAACACCTTTGTAAGTTAAAGACTATGCTAATTGCTATGCTTGTATTTATTCGATTTGTATGGAGTAAAACTACAGTCAGGACTGAGCTGACCTTCCACATTTCCCCTGTGAAGCTCAGAAAAAGGAGTTTGTAATGTGTTGAGTCAATGTGAAGAGAGAAATAGGAATTTCGAACCTTTTCCAGGCAGATATTGAATGCAATACATGCACCGAGAAACGCAAAGAACAATACGTTGAGGAATAACAGCTGCTGTTTGTATGGCGAACATCCCGTTTGCAAAAAAGTTTTACACCAGAGCTCAGTGTCGTGCAGGTCAATGTATTTATGGATATGGTTTAGTCGACCAATTCAAAATTGAGCTGTTGGTGTGTTGATGAACTGTAGTGACATTTGAAATGATTTCAGATTTTTTTTTTTTTTTTACATCCAGGGCAAAATGCTCAATTAATGTGTATTTTAAAGGTAAATTGATGTTCACATTTACCGATCTTTTGGTTTTTTTTTTAATAAAATTTGATAAAATGCAGTTTCAGGCTCAGCATGTTATTACAGAAGTATGAAGCGATGAAATAATGCCTAATCGACAAGGATCCTGTGCCTGGTGAACAGCACACCATGTGTCTCAAGTAATTATGAAATATAGTTACAAATGGATTAACGCTCGGGCGTGCAATTTACCGGTACTTGAGGTTGAATTTCAACAGAATAAAGTCGCTGCAAAGACATTACACTACCATCATCGGCCACACGGTTGCACTCACGAGCATTGAAGATTACATTGCATTACATTGAACGTGGACTGACCGCACCTCGCCAGGCATCCTCACCCGGCTCTAGCAGCAAGAGTCGCGTAGCTGTTCGGTCCCCTCAGAACAGATACGACCGTCTACTTCAAACCGTCACTCTAAGTTTAGATGGAGCAGAAAAACACTTGACAGAAAAGATGAGCTGCTGTAAGTTCAACAAAGTCAACAATTTTATTAATTCAGTCACAAAAGTTTTTTTTTTTTTAAATCTACACACTGGTGAGCACAATAAATAATAGCTTCTCCAGTCATTTACACAATGAGGAAAACAACCTGAATGTTTAAAGTGCATTCTCCCTCTGGATGTCCAATGGGTTAGAAAATAACCGCAACAGTTTGTGATTACTGAACAACTTATTTAAAGTAAATGTCATGTCCACCTCATCCCAATCAAAGCCTTGTAGGGGGGCACATTTCACTTCATCCAATGACCACTTGGAGGCGGCAGCGCCACGAAGGGCAGGAAAACAGGCCTTATGATGACAGCGTGATACCATGGATACCGCCGTCCTCGGTATCCTAGGGTGATGGGGGGGTCTGAGCTTTGTTTGGAGAAATTGTTAGGACAGCTGGGAAAGGTATCACTCTAACTTTGACTAGAATAGGTGAGTTGATAAAAATGAGTTGGGAAATTTGGGGAGTACGTGTTAGTGGAGGGCTTCAAAATCGACGCATTGGGTAGAAGAAAGTGATTGTGGTGGTCAGCAGTTGGGTCAGTGAACAGAGGTCGTCATGGTAACCAAGTCAGAACTTCTTCTCAGCGATAGGGCAACTGTACCTTTAAAATTCCAAAGTTGTTTTATCCCATAACCCCTGGCAACTGACTGAACTGGAACTGGACGAGTGGTGCCGGATAAAACAAAACCCACTCGAGTAATATAGAGTCCAACCACATCCTCATGAGGACAACACACCACGTCACAGCACAGATTGTTTATCTCTGAGTAAAACATGTCGTCAGCTGGACGTGTGGCAGATAATGCACATTTCAAATCACTATAAAATCCGCCTGAATGTACTTGACAAGTATTGAGAAGGTGTTGTTCTTGCCCAGTTACACACCAAGACAGAAAGGATGGTCCTTTACCTTCAGGCCCATGTGACCAGGCAGGACGGTCCCGACTTTGAGGGTGCTGTAGTGCTGATGAAGGACCTTTGAGCTCCCGTCACAATCCCTCATTGCCATGTGTTGTTTCGCTTTCTCTCACATTCACAGGTGTTTCCGACATGAGAACAGTAGGAGGAGAATTCCGAGTCAGCCCAGCGGTTGTGGTTGTATCTGATTGAACACTGGAGGGCGCCTGAGGTGGCAGTTCTTCATCTCTCTCCCGCCAAAGAGCTCAGCCCTTGCTGATGCTGTTGTAGGACGGCTGCGACCCAGGGTCCAAATGTTTGGCGGCGTCTTTCCTGTCCTTGCACTGGGGCATACTCTCCACGCTGCCGTTCATCATGATGGGGTTGCGGTCGTCGTCCAGGTCGTCCTCGCAGCGCGGCAGCTGCAGGAAGGTGGTCAGGCCGTGAAGGTCGGCCACTCGGTGGAAGGTCCGCAGCAGCAGGTACATCATCATCAGACCTAAGAACAGGTAGACTGCAGGAGGGATGGAAACAAAGTCACATGGTCACAGGTGAATGTCTGCGTTTTCATATTTATGGTCCTAAGCTGATGCTACAGCTAGGAGCTAGGTAGGAATCGAAACCTCACTCCCTGTGGTATTCTTTGGCCATTTGAGCTAAATAGTCAAAGTCAACTTTATTGTCCGATCCTATATATGTACAGACGTTTACAGTAGAGGGCTGAAAATGCTTTTCTCTCTCATATATACTCTCTTTAGAGTATATATGAAAAGAACTCGAAATGTAGGGGGCAAAATACGTGGATAGAGAACAAAATTATACAATGACAGTGCAAAAAGTACTCCTAGCAGCAAATATATACAATGACAGTGCAAAAAGTAGTCCTAGCAGCAGATATATACTATAGCAATGCAAAAAGTACTCCTAGCAGCAAATATATACAATGACGGTGCAAAAAAGTGCTCCTAGCGGCAAATATATACAATGGCAGTGCGGTAAGTACTCCTTGCATCAAATATATACAGTAGTAATGCAAAAAGTACTCCAAGCAGCAAATACACAGAATGGCCATGCAAAAAGTACTCCTAGCATCAGATCGGACTAAAATAGAAGCAACCTGTGCTCAAAGTAGGCAGGCCTACATAGAACAGGCCCAAAAAGGGCCTGTGGACCTGCGTCTCTGGTCATCTGTGTGTGAGATTGCAGGTCACAAATGACAAAACATTTGAACAGCTTGAATGTGCCTGATCTGCAATATATACCACAGGTGTCAAAGTAACCTTAGATTTCTGACAATGTACAGCACTGGAGACGTTCAAAACCAAAATCACTCTCCCTCCACAATAACAAAGCCTTGTCGCCAGGGAAGACACATGATCCTGTTTGCAGATGGCTCTGCCCTGCAGCCAGACAATTCTGAAGAAACCAAATCTGAATCCATTGTGTGTCAAATGTCAGTGCTCAAATTTGAGCGGGAGGCAAAGAGATGAAGATCACGTGATTCCAGCGGCAAAGTAGGACAGAGACCAAGAGCACCTGGAGGACATCAATGCTCTTCGCCACCGCTCCTTTGTCACACACACACACACACACACACACACACACACACACACACACACACACACACACACACACACAC
>OMPJ01010733.1:0-16716 GCA_900312935.1 Carapus acus
AATATAGTTGTGGAAGATGTGCCTTTCAAGCCAGAAAGCTTTTGTTTACATTGCTGAAATGGAGGTTGACCTTAGAGGTTATCTCAAATGTACAGAAAATGTCAGAACTCCTGACAAGAGAGCAGCGCGCCCCCCCTTTCACAACATGGCGGTACTCGCGGGGCACGGCAGGAAGAGTCAGCAAATAACATCGGCCCGGCAGAGCCGCGCCACACTTGACTGCCGTGCGCCCGGGTCCCTCCTCTGTTTGCCCTCTGCTGTGCCAATCTTCGCTCTTAATCAGCTGTATTGTTCTGCGCAGATACAGTTATGGGAAGCGCTAAGCTGTTTATTTATTGAGCAGCCTGCTAATTCCCCGCTGCCCTCTGCAGCATTCACAGTTGTGCGCAGCCACGGCTTTGATGTGAGGGGCTGCCGCTCCAGTGGTACGATCGGCTCCCACTGGCGATGCAGCACACCGCAGCACCGCGGCGAGCAGCAAAACAAGCGCTGCCCCTCGCCAGCAGCTCGTAGAGGAAACGGCGTCCCTCCTCACTGCATGTGCCTCTGACTGCCTTTGTTTCTCTGCATCACAAACAGCATTTTTATGCCAAACTGACGTGTCCATATGCATTTCTGAGAATCATTCTGGGTATTTGTAACAAGGAGAGGAGGGAGACTGCGGAGAAGGTCAATGGATGTAGTGAAAGGAGACAAGAGGATGGTTGGCATGTCAGTTCAGGATAGGAGAAGACAGAGACGTGTGACCCCTACAGGGTGCAGCTGAAAGACAAAGGACGAACGGAAGTGAAGAAGGGAGAAAATAAAGTGGAGATTAAGTACAGATATTTATTTAGTTTCGCCTTTGTTTTTGGGTATTTCTTTGGTCCGCTCAAACGGCTCACAAACAAGTGTTTGATACCTCCTATTTTCTATATCGTTGAGCTTACTCTCCAAAATCATTCTAAAAATCAAGTTTGTGACCATTTGATTACCATTTACTGTACGTTAACATGACATTTTTCTATGGAAAAATAGCCCTCCTCAACCTTTTACTGAATCTAATTAGCATGCCGTGGACTCGTCTTGGCGTCTAACTGGAGAGGTCGCAGCATTAACGCAATTTGCACTGCGTCCTTCCGTGACATGGTCGAGAGCCTCATCGTCTGAGTTGTTTTGCGTGGGCTTTCGCCGTCCGTTCCAGGTGTTGGTACTCGTTTACAACCAGTCATAACTCCCGATTCATCGTTTTATTAACAAGGTAATGATCTTGCACGCCGGGATGGCGAGTCAGGGTGACTTTCACCTTGCATTTTTCATCCACGCTTGGCTAGCTGCGTCTCAAGTCTGATTCTAATATTGGACGGGTTGCATTCTCATGTGGCCGAGCTGATTAGATTTCATCTTGATGAATTTAGCTTTTTTCCCCCCCTCCCATTAATAGGCCTTTCTTCCCTGTACAATGCGAGTAAATTGGATGCACATCGGGCCGACCTCTGCCCTCTGTCTTTCTTAAAGACAAGTAACACCTGGACATCAATTTACAGAGAAGCTACGGCGTGATTACAAAGGTGAACGATATCGATGAGGAAATACCTTTAGCATGATGGCTAGTGGGTCCTGTTAACTGAGCAAGGACAAACCTCATGATATATCTTACCAGATAACGAATTGCACTTGCAGATATGAAAGGTCTTACAGTATTGAACAATTAAATCAAAAAATGGGACAAAGTAATTGAAGCTAAATGAGAAGTATTACTAAACTCACCATATATATCCTTGTTTATTACTTTCTTTGGCAAATTATAAAGATTTGCAGTTGTGCACTTAATCTTATGCCAGCGACAAGTGATGTCATAGCAGGCCGACGAGTTAATTTTCACAAGGAAAAAATAATGGCTGCGCTGTGTTCACGACGCCATTATCATCCCTGTAATTTGGAACACAACGAGGGAGCTGCGGCTGCACGGTTGGGAGCACCTGGTTTGCAAAATGGCCTCAATTTCCTTTGCTGTTGTGTTGTACGATCACACGCAATGATTACAGGATCTAACAGCTCTCGCAAGAGGCTCAGGCCAAACGCTGCAACTCCCTGTTTGATACCTCCTGACTCTCACTTGCCTTCAATTCATATTGGTAAAGAGAAACATTGTCATCACAAGATGCCCTCCAAGTGGTATTTCTAAACATTCAGAAATGTTTTGACAACACTTTACTACACATGTATAAAAGCTCTGTAAATGCGATGGCTCCATCCTGACACACACTGACATGATGTCAGCCTCTGAGTCAGGCGTACCCTGTGCAGCATCGCATGACATGATAAAGGAGGAAAAAGTGGAGTTCTCAGCTGCAGCCTTGAACTAGACTAGTATTTTTGGTTAAGCGTTATGAATAAACGTGTTCTTTCCCAGCAGGATATTGCTGTATGAGTCCCACGAGACAGAAAAAAAAAGCATTGTTTGAGTGTCAAGGTGTTTCTCCCCTTTACATGCAAGGTTGCGTCGGGGAGCAGCGTGGCACGAGGTGAACTTGTTTTTCGGAGCGGCTACTTATTTACTTCAAAGACAAATGTGGTGTTTATGTTGTCTTTTCTGACCCGCTTTCGCCGTCACGGGCAGAAAGGTGTGTGGGTTGTTATCCTAACAAGCATTTACATAGGAAAAGACAAAAATTGGGGCAAAGTCATTTGAAGCAAAACGAGAAGGATTAATAAACTTACCGTAGATGCCTGTGGATATACATGGGAAGGCCTGCACAGAGGGACATACAGAAAAGGGGAAAAACAACAGTCAGAGCTTGTTAGCAAGGCAGCATATGGTTTACATGAATTAAAAAATGTTAAATCAAACAACATGATGCAAGAAAATACTGAACATCTTCATCCACATCCACACTGCGTTGCTGCAAATGGAAGATATGAACCTTCACGTTTAATTCCAACATGTCTACCATTCAAATCTACAGTAATTCCTCTCCGGATTTCACTTTTCACGCATATTGGTTACCGATCAGGTACAATTAAGAGATCCCCCAGCTGGATGGATGTGAACAGATACATTTGACCAATTGCGCCATGCACTGATGCACCAAATATAGATTGACCTTGATTGATTTCCAAAACAAGCAAAAGGAGTCAAGGACAGCGCAGGAGCACGGTCACTGCTCCATGTCCTCCTAATGCACTTTATGTCTGCTTTTCACATGGACGGCTTCCCGCTGGGCTCTGCCTCCACAGTCATAAAGGTCTAACCTTCGTTGAACTGGCCTATAGGTGTGAATAATATTCATATGAAATACCAGCGCCTGTTTCTGTGTGTCTAAGCGGTGCGTTACCCCCCACGAAGACCCTCAAAACTTTGAAGATGATAAAGAGGAAGAAAAGTGGGATATGAGATAAGGGAGAATGGAATCTATATTTAGATTTTGACATTTTGAACATTCTCTTAATGGATGAAACGTACATCACACCAGAGCCAAACGGTAAAGTCAATAAAAAAAATCCTGGAAGTATTTTTCTAATCTTTTGTGAAATCAGTCCAACAACATGATTTCAGACAAACTATAACAAATAAACAGAATTGTAATTGTAATCTCAGTAGAAAAGGAAAAAAAACACTTTGAAGTGCTTTGTATTTTCTAACTTTCTCTGAAATCCATCTTTCTGGATGGATTTCATATATTACAAATATAATAATATAATATTCAACATAAATGTTTGTTGCTCCGGGAGGCACACATACTTTGATAAAGTAGATTACATATGAACACAGAATTACACTGTGATGGAATAGTTATTACTGGCATTGCATTTTATTTGCGTTATCAACACAAATCAATAGCCCAAAGCTGACACCACTGTACACACACGTGCACCGTTATACACACTTGTGTATCAATGCACACTCTACATAATGTATTGCACAATCAAAGAATCAGAACAACTATTGCCTGTTGAATATAAATACATTCATAAGCTACTAACCAACATATATTTATGGCTGTCTTTTCCAAAAAGATTATAAAAAGTAACCACCTTGTAATAGTTCTTGCTTTGCAGCACTTTGCGGCATGACATATTATTCAAGTATGGCTTTATGGCTGAAAATAGTTTCATTACTCTTTACTTCTGTGAGAAAATATATTATGATACATAGGCCTCATTGCAAGCTTCTCCATTTCACATTCATCTTTTTAAGTATATTAATAAACAGTAAAGAGAAAGGATTTTTTCCATCGGTCCCATTTGTCCTGAAAAGCAGCTGAATTTGTGCTTTAGTTCCTGCATTCATCAAAAGGCGTGGCCACAACATTAATATAATAGGATGGCGCGGGTGGGAAATGCACACATCCCCGTCCAGTTTACAGCTGGATTAATGTGGAGCAGCAACTCACCGCATATTCACCAGTGAATAACACCCATATGTCAAAATCACTTCAAATCACCGGCAGCATGTTTTAACACACTAACCCTGTCAAGTTGTGTTTAGAAACAGGCTGCCGCTAGCAGCTGTGCCTGGATCACTTCATTTTAGCGGCTAAAACACAATTACAGTAATAACTCAGACGGCAAAGGAGTCCACATACATGTTTACAACTGTGATAATTACAAAAACAAATATATTCATACAAATAATTAAGTGACCCAAACATCCTGCAGTGAAGTTATTTTTGAATACAGGCTTTTCATCCTGACGTTAGCGCCACACATCGAAATGCCGCGGCTGCTTCTGCCCACGCTCACAGAAGAGCGATGAGTCTCTGTTTGCATTCTTATTTACCAGTTTTCAGGTTCCGCCTGTCAAGGTGAATCTTCCTTCTGTGGTGTGATTTAAATCTTTTACTGAAGCTCTGACCTTTCCAGATGACTGTCTGAGTCTGACACAAACCACAGATGATGAAGCGTGGAAAACACGGCCATTTTTAGTCTGGTGCCAGGCACACACTAGCGCTGAGGCTCACATGGGCGTGTGCACACACACACTGATACACACTTTTATTCAGACTGAGAATAGCAAGTCAGATTTCTAAGGGAGATATGGAGGTAAGGCCTGTCCAAATTTAGATGAAATTGTGTTTCAACAAACACGGAAATAGGTGCCGCATTGTGTATACACCCGATGAGGTGTTTACGTGTTTTGTAAAGGTGCTGGATTCATTCCGACTCATTACCCAGAACTCTCGGTATTTCAACCAGTGAAAACCTCTCCAGCCACTCTCTGAATGTTGCCTGCAGCGTTTGGTGCCACTTGATAGAAACAGGGGAAAAAGATTTATTTCAGCACAAATTGATCTGATGAGGTATAATAATGAGAATAATACATAAAACCGCTCTGGTGCTATGATGACCATTATTTCCCATCAGTGCCTTCAACCAGCCTTTGGCCGAGACACACCACTGTTTCCCTTGGCTGGTCAAAGGGATGAGATTGACACTTGCTTCAGCTCTGATTACAAATAAGGCTTAACATGAACACGACACGGTGTCAGCGCAATCAATTCAGATCCTTTAGACCAGTCGCCTGGCTGATCCATTAAAAGACCACTGATCGTTTGGAGGGGTGAAAATTACACAAGGCGATTGCTTTGCACATCTCTATAAAGATCTGACACCTTTGCCACGATGGCATGTGTCCCCAGCTCGTTGAAAGCAAGGTTACAGCAAACTGTGGGGAGAGGTGCCACATGCATCCTATAAACCTGCACGGCCTCAAGGGGCAGTATTTCAAAGAGTCACACAGAAAATATATTTTATTCAATGCTACTGCAAACATACCCAGCTGTCTCTGGTCTGCTTTTGTGTTTACCATCATACCCAATGATTTTCTCCACTTCCTTTCTCCCTTCCTATCCTCTTAACGACTGTAAATCTTATCTACACATCTATGCTTCTGTTTAGTTACCTATTTACCCACGTACCTACTTTCCTAACAACTAACCCACCTTGTACCCTCAGATTCTTTGAATACTTATCTAGCCAACCATGCTCCTGCTCAATTACCCGTCTATCTGCGTACCTGTTCACCGTGTTTTCCAGAGAATAAGTCACACTCTTTTTCATTATTTGGCCGGGGGTTGGACTTACACTCAAATGCAAAATATATGTGAAATTATTAAATTATATAATTTCAAGTATTCGTTATTCTAATTTATAGCAATTACAGTAATTCAAGCGCCACCTCCTCTTCTGCACAGTAGAGGAAGGAGCGCTTCATCTGCCTCTTTAGATGGCGGACCTGTTCACAAGCGACACTGAGGATGAAGAATACAATGGGTTGAGTGATTTGGAGTGAGATTGAGGGTTTGGTAAAGACACTTATTCAGTTTGTTGTCTAGGCCTCATGTAGCTGAATAACCATGAATGTGCTTTGTTGGTGCGCTATACACCTATTCAGCCACTTTTTCTTTATTCTATTGTTATTATTGTAACTTGCCTTTCAAGATGAAATTGCTGTTCTTGGTCTCGGAATTTGGAAAATCAATTTCCCCCACAAATACCACTTCTAGTGCGGTGCGACTTGTATGTGTTTCTTCATTGTTATGCATTTTTGGCTGGTGCGACTTATACTCTGGGGCGACTTATAGTCTGGACAATAAGGTAATTGTCTATGCCGTTACCACCACCTGTTGACCAACTGACCGCCCAACCTGCTTACCTCCCTACCTCCCTTCCTCCCTGTACCACAAAATACTTTAAGACCTTATTTATCCAGCATTAGGAAATGGCGTACATATCTATGCCATTACGTATCGACCTGTTACCAATCTATACATCTTCCAATCAATCCATCCTTCCTATTGATGCCACAAGAGGAACTCTAAGAGCATAGAAAGCCTTCATACCTATTCATCTAACATTGATTATAACCTACCTGTCATTATGTATTGACTTATTATCTATCTATGCATCGGTCCATCTATCAACTCTATCAACTCACCTGAGAGCAGAGGACGCCCTCATACACAAAAATATATATCTACAGGACAGTCCAAGCCACATTAAGGTTACAGTACGCTTAGCAGTCCTGTGCAAAGTCTATTTTTCTCCCCCGTCCCAATCGACGTGTGGCCACAGTAGAGGTAGCCCTGTTATTTGCCGTTAGTGTACATACATAAGCTTACACAACATAAGACCCGGTGTTAATTAGGACAAGCAGCAGCTTATACACAGTCGTGAACTACAATTCCTGGGTTAGCTTATTATTTCTATCTCTGGCTGCTTGTTAGAAGTGAGTCAGCACCGCCGCCTTTACCCTGGCATGGGGCTCCTTATGACATGTTGGCTTGTTGGTGATGTTCTTTGCTTAGGGAGCATTCAGAAATTGGTCACCAGGGAAATTATTCTGTTGCTCGGACTTCTCCCTAATCTATCACACCGCTTTTAAGTGGAGCACCTTTTCCTGACTTTTTTTTCTGCATTTATTCAGCTCACAATATATTAGGGCAC
Source organism: Carapus acus (assembly GCA_900312935.1). Classification (NCBI taxonomy): domain Eukaryota; kingdom Metazoa; phylum Chordata; class Actinopteri; order Ophidiiformes; family Carapidae; genus Carapus; species Carapus acus. The sequence continues at coordinate 7,429 of OMPJ01010733.1, forward strand.
AGTACATGGTGATTACAGCTATTATTAATGGCAGAACTATGCGGGTTACATTAACAACACCACATTAGTGACGTTATTGTTAATTAGGGAGCGCGGGCATTTACATTAAAATTCACAACAGGAATAAAGGTGCAAAATACTTAATCTTTAAACATTCCCTGGGATACTGGATGCGTCATGGACTGTTTAAACAGTGATTTATTGACTTAAAAGTGTGACCATAGTTTAATAAAGATAGCGCTCATAAAACCAAGTCACTATTATTCCTCTGAGAACCAATAGCCTGCAGCTTTCACTCATTTGTAAAGCAGCAGGACATGACACGGCAAAGATGGTTCAACCTGTGACAAAACTGCTGCACGGTAGCTGTCACATTCATGGGGCAGCAGGTGCTGCCTGGCAGCCATGAACACGACAGGTAGGAACAAGAGAGCCACGCAACGGCTGCTGGGGCTGCGGGATCGTGCCTGGGGTGCTACTCGTCTCGCCTGGCTGAGTAAATAGCACTAGGCCCACGGTGGAGCCCCTTTAGCTCGGAGCCTCCTAGCCTGTTTGCAGGCTAGCCTGGGCTTATAAATCACGCCGGCAGAGGGGAGACCTCGCACAGACGCAACTACGACTGTGTTATTATTCAGCCGCGATGCCACAGCGTGAGCTTTCATCTGGGCACGAGAACACCAATCCGAGTAGAATCCTCTTTGTTGACTGCTGTAATTCTTAAAGCATGTAGGTCACGCCCGACTACACGGTCTGAATCAGCAACCTGCTGCCGGGTAGAGCACGTCACGGTTCTAGATCAGGACACTCGAATATGACACATTTACACCCTTTTATTCTGCATAAAACCACACTCCATATTCTAATGTGGGCACTGATTGTTTGAGTGTCATTATGCCTAATGAAGGATGGAGAAGTGCAGAGGGTGAGAAACCTGGAACTTAATGACCCAAGTCCCACCATTCCGTTTTATGTGCACCTCCATGACTGTGACGATTATTGTGATGAAACTAAAGACACCACTGAAGGCTCAGTTGTGATATTTGGGGTCATGTTTACGTCCGTGGGGCGGTTAACAAAGCTCTAGGATCAGGAGGGGATTTTTCTGAGAATTACATGCTGTATCTGTGTGCCTTCTTGTGATGGAGACATCTTGTACTTCTGAATAAATCAGAGAACATGCCTGCCCTCCTCTGGGGTCTCACTGCCAGGAACACACACACACACACACACAAACACACACAAGCACACACACACACACGTGTGAACATCAAACATTGCCTCCCATTTTTTTCCAGACTGTAGACGGCAACAACAAACACACGCGAAAAGGAATGACAATCGCAGCTGACTGAAGAAACTGTCTGCAGCTCATCACAAGGCTTTTGACAACAACAACATGCACCCACGACGCCGCGAGCTGAGTGTGAGCCTCCAGGACACATTGAAGGAAAGCAGAGGAAGGGTGAGATTCCTCACAGCAAACCTATCCACGGTCTAGAGTGTGAATTTAACCAGGATAGTCCTTTCCATCATGTAGCCAGAGATCTGAGAGGCAAATGTTGGTAACATTTGCTAAAGTCTGAGTCCATGACGGACAGATCTGCCGATAGATGCAGCAGATGGTCATAATGAACCCTCTCTCCTATCAGAGGCTCGGGGTGATGTGCGATTGCTTTTATCACACTCTGTTCCAAGTCACTTGTGGTAACTCAACCCATCTGCACGTCGCTGTGGAGGCAGCGCTGCAGAGGATGAAAGGCAGCCTGCAGAATCTCCCTCAGCCAAATCCGTGACAGGCGTGAGGAGAATGGGCAGAAATTCACAGTGGACGGTTCGGCGATGGCTGCTTGATTCATCCGTCCAAGTGAGCTGCATGACTGACCAACCGGGTCGGCCCGGGGCGCTAAGCTACAATGCTGCAAGTTACACACACACACAAAAAAAGCCTTTTTGGGGACAAACTGCTTAGCTGTGTCAAAACAACACGGCACGTCTGCATACAAGTGAGCATTTTAGAGAGGCGGGCATGGAATAATTTCAGCCCGACCCGAGGGCAAATTCAGAAATAGGTTCTGATCATGCGTGTATGAGGTCAATGTTGTTCATCTATTTTTTCAGTATGTTATATCACATTATGATATAAATAAATGAACACACACACACACACAGACACGCAGACACACTCACAAAGAAAGAGAGAGCGAGAGAGAGACAGACCGATTGATTGATGATGGCTAGCTACAGTATTATCCAGTAATGACTTGCCTGCAGCGTTTCTGTCTGATGAAAAATCATCATGGGCTGTGATCAGCATTGCATTCATTGTTGTCCTTTAAGGCTTTGAACTTTAATTTTGATTATGATCTTTTTTCTTACATAACGACAGTGGCCTCAGTAAGCGTAATACTACGTTTATTATTGGAGCACTGGCATTATAAAGTGATGAGGGCAGGAAGGGAGACAGTTGATGGTACAGAGGAACAGAAGGAAATGTTCTGGTTGCAACGCCGAGAAGAAAAAGAGCTTCCACATGAACAGCAAAAAAAAAATAAAAACCTCTGACTGCAATATGTGAATTTTCAATTTATTTTTTGTTGGTTGCATATACTGTACTCTGATATGTATTCTCATCCATGTGAGAGATTACAAAATGCAGAGCCTGTGTGCAAGGTGGGCGGAATTAGAGGTAATTTGCATTTTACAGACCTAAATTATACGCCGGCAAGAACAAAATGATCAAAGCAGTGAATTGGCATTCTAGTCTGAAACTATCAAAGAGTCATTTCAGAAAGTGAGAAAGCCTCTGAAATGCTGATAAGTGGAGCAGAAGGTAAAAAGCCAACCCAGATCATCCCTCAAACAGATGGGGGAAAAAAAAGAAAAAAAAAAACTGCGGATGCGTTCACAAATATCCGTAACCTGTGCCAAAATGTCAGCACGAGGGATTAGCAGCGGATGAGGAAGGCAGGTTAGGATTATCCATAGTGCCAGAACATCATTCAGACGATGAGGCATGCGATTTTCATGTGGTTAATCGAAACGAACCATTAAATAATAATTACAAAGCCTTCTCCGTGTGACATTCCTTTAATTTCATCCATAAATCAACCCTGGCAACCTCTCTCTCTCTCTCTGTCTTTTTTTTGGGGTATAACCGAAAAGAAAAAGGGGGGAGGGGAGGTTTATAGTGGCGGATTAGAGAAGCTACGCCGTGGTGCCCTTGCAGAGTGCTAATTAAACATTTTCTCCTTTCCAGGCATCCTTCAGCATTTCAAAGATACCCCATCAAAGAGTCTTCAAAGTCACAGCGCCACCCTGAAACACGAGGTGACAGTGCGGCGTGCATCGCAAGACAAGCAACTCGCTGCAAAGCCCTCAACTTTCTGGGCTGAATTGGGACCGAATGGTGCCAACTGTACATTAATCACGCCCACGTGACAACCTGGAGGGAACGGCCCTCCAGTGCCCGACAGCATCGGTTGAAAATGTCATCCCAGCCACTAGATATCAGCGACTCCCTGGTGCATTATTCACCAACACCAACCGCAAAAATGATCGCAGTGCACTGGAGCAAAGTGACAGTTACGACAAGCTCATTAGAAGTAATTCTACATTTCACACAACAACATGGAGCACGCGGTGAACAAATCATTTTTCCCGCTACCATAGGCGATATCTACTGCTGCTATCGGCGCTGGCCATAAATGAGGGAACTATGAGAATCTCGTCGATGTCTCTCGTCCAGCGTACGCCCGTCCCTCAAGGAGAAGAAAAAGTCAGCATCAAATGTCATGAAGGGGACATGAGGCAGACAGGGCGGAAGGCCGAAAGTCACAAAGGATAATTGCCGCTGCACTTTCTGAGAGAGCGAAGAATAATCGTTTGACGAAAAAGTCTCTCAGCCCATAAGTTGACCTTTGCACTGAATAAGCTAAGTTTATATCGCTGCGAGTAGTGCAGAGGTAAGCTAGAAATAAATGGAAACTCCCGCAAATTAGCAGCACTGCTGCTATTTTGAGTTTAATGGATTTTGATGCTATATTTACATTCTTGTTGCGGTACAGAGGAACACTCGAGCACAGATAATGAACAAGAACATGCAATTTTAAGAATTAGCAGCGGTGCTAGCAGGGAGACACTGCGCAAAGCATTAGCATGGAGTAAGTATGGAGAAAAAAGAAAGCACCTCACATATAGGTCCTCAAAGTGAATTTCTTATTTCTCTTCGTGGGGTAGTGGGTGGGACATTCACTCTCTACCACATTGAAATCAAGTGATTTGTGATGATGGTAGGAAGAAGGGGAACAAGGACATCGGTGTAGTCGTGCTTTATATTTCCAGCGTTCATCCAGGGATTATTCTTAGCTACCAGCCGACTAGCCACCCAGGACAGAGGGATACCGTCATTGACGAATAGTCCTCGCTGACCTGGGACACCTTTGGATATGCAAACCTGAATCCCCACCGACGTGCCCTCCTACAGCCCGCAGGCGTTTCCCAGTGTTTCAACTGGACGCACAGTTTGGAGGTTAACTGACTGCGCACTGACAGACGCGGAAAAAACTTTGTTGTAAGGCCCATCTGTCTGTGTTACACTTACTATCACTTGCATGGTCCATCCTGAGTACCTTAAACATGCAGTAGGTAAGAATTACCACGATACAATCTCTTACTGAATAGGTCAAGCACGCCACAGTGTAAAAAGACTTGTTCTCAATTGTAAGAGATGTTCAAATGAGATACAAACACTTTCCCAAAGCACTACAAACACAATTAAAAAGGAAAGCGATGTGTTTAGAGATTTAACCTCATTAACTGCGGTTGGAGTCGCACTCCTTGTGCTTGTGCTGTACTGACCTATTGGAAGCATCCTAACTACGCAATTATTAGAGACACATAAAGACTCATTTTCTAATTACAAAAGCAGGCAACTGAATGTGCCTTGGACACAGGGTGGCAAAACAGATATCACCGTGTAAGTTTGTTTACGCTGATTTCTCATTGGCCTCGTGCTCTAGGAATAATTACCTCCAAGACTTGAGGTGACTATGGGATGTTTTTGTTGGAGTAGGAATTTAATGGACCAAATGAATTCCCTTTGCACACAGAGGCTCAGGGTGCTGTGTGCTTTGCCCATGACGTCGGAATAGCTCGACAGAGCAATGTTTTGATAGCTCGATGCACAGGTAAATGGGCAAACATGTACAGACCGATTCTTAAGATGATTCTGCGGAGGGAACAAAACAACACAGCTCATCGACTTTTCGTGTACAACAACTCAAAAAAAGAAACATCTCAAAGTCGATCGTTTGAAGCCTGTGACGCCTGCACCAAAATCCTGACCCCTTCTCTGCCCGCAAATGACGAAACACGGGTAATTATTTTGTGCCATGCTAAATTAATTCCTCTCTCATTCATAGTTCGAAAGTATAAATGTTCTGAGCCTGGAGGTTGTCACCCAGAAATGAAGTTGCTCGATGCTGTTTCGGATTAGGCTTCTGTTTGTTATTTTGTTGCAAAAACAAGTTTGAGTTACGACCCAGAACTCCACACCGTTTATCTTTCGGTGATATTTTAGGGGAAATATAACGAGATTAAACAGGGCCAGGATCGGTCGGCAGTGCGCGCTTGCGATTCGAAATATGGGATTAATACCTCAGAATTACAGTTCATGCAATTGGAGCTTGTTCAGGTGTTCACTGTATTTTTGGTCAGGCGTTTTAAAACACAGTTGAAAACCCCTCGTTCATCCATCAGGGGCATTTGCACACCAGGCCCCAGCAGTGTGGTTTCACATAAAAGCAGCCCACAACATAAAGCCATAAATCTGAGCTTGCCCAGAGGTACGAGCAACTAACGCTAATTAACAGTAGCGGGATGAGAGGTCAAGGCATGTGTCGTATTAGCGTGAGAAAACACAATTTTTCAATTTCTACACTCATCTGGTGCACTTTGAACGATAAAAAAAAGAAATTCTGCCTGAGGTACAATAGGTACAGGCATAAATACACACAGCGCACACAGAGAACGCTTCCAGCCTCTCCCTGGCGCCACTATCCAAACAAGAGGGACACGGCGGTGCGACTAAATTGTCTTCATACACGCTGACACTTCAGATGATGATGCCCGCCTCGGGGAATGTCCGGCAAAGCAAGATCACTGTTCCAAAATAAAGTTCAATTTAGGCACTCGGTACAGAATCACTTTGGAGCAAATATGTGCAGTCCTTAAAAGGACTTTGGTCCAAGGACAAAGTAAGCTCTGAGGAGGTCAACACTCCCTCTGCGCAAACCTGTGGGCCATTCCCTCGCACTTTGATCTGAGCTGCAACGACGGTGCGGCAGGCAGAGAAACTCTGGAGAGGAAGGATTAGGGACGGGTGGGACGCAGAGAGTGGCAGCTTCCTTTATGTGTTTTCTTTTGTCCTCGGTTAGGGCCGTGATGGCGGCGAGGCGCTCGGCGAGTGATCGGGGAGCTTCCACGAGGCGTTTTCTGGACGTAAAACGCCCGGTCCTTAAAAACAGAGATCAAAAGAGGAGCGGCACCCATTGATAACCGCATAATGGATTCACACTTTGAGACAACAGCCGTTTGGCCAAGATGAGCGCGCCTTGCAAACTGCTTGCTATTAGTCACGCTGCCGGCTCATTTCCATATGTGTCTTTTTTTTCCTTATTCTCTTCAGAGCGAAGGCTACTGCGCCCACTTGTATTTAGAACACTGATGGTGGAAGTAATAATATTCAACACCTACGGCAAAATAGGAGGCCTTTGCATCTACGTCTTCGTGTGAAATGGACTTTGGAGAGGTGAGAGAATGAATGAGTGTTGCTGTTTTGTGCAGCTCTCTTTGAAGAGCTTTTAGTCCTGACTGACAGAGCCCACATGACGCGACTCAAAAGCACAGCCCCTCACCAGGAATCGTTGTTATTACACGGTGAATATTCGATGAGATACGTCGCGAGATGAAACAGGAGAAGGGAGGATTTAGACTTTGAAGTGTAATTGGTACATGTTGCTGTATTTAGTTCCCGTATGGGCAAACGTTAACCATAGTTAGCGCCCCGAGAACGGCTGAAGTCAGGCACAGTATTCAATTAGTAATCAAAACGCGAGGAAAGCCTGAGAGCGTTGTACACATGCTCAGTTGGTGGTATGGCTGATGAAGAGGCAGAGTATAGAAGAAATTGAGTGTTGTTGGCTTCTATGATGCCAAGCGTTGGCCCCCCCTACGCAGCTGAAAGCATGATTAACCGCTGAGAAGGAGAGCGTGCCAGGATGCCACGGCCCGTAAAAGGTGAGCACCTGCCCACTTGCATCGATTGTGATGCCAAACTGCAGACAAATCAAGTTGCCAGTGAGGACGGCGGGCAAGCAGATGAGCTTCCCCGAGGCGAATTCTGACAGTGTGCGTGGAATTTCTTCGGTTGTGTCAGCCAAGTGTTTCATCAGGTGCTCTTTTGGAGGGCCTAGGTCCATCCCGCAAGTGAAGAGGGTGGAGAGGTAGCAGACCTGAGATGGAGCGATGGTGTTGCATTTAAATGTGCGTTCAGCGGCACTTAAAGCAGCGGTTGTCAGCTGTGCGAGTAATGCGATGTGAAGCCATGGTGCACGATGTATTTACTCATATTATGTTGACGAGTGGCAGAAAAATGCATATAAGACTTTTTCTGGGTCACCTACGTAAGCTAGCTGCATTCTCACCCACCAATGTCCTAAAAATTAATAACTGGTGCTGATGCCAGTTCATTGTGCATTTTGCTGAATACATAAATGAAAATTATGACAAAGTTCCACTTTATCTAATTATTTGTCTCACGTCAAAGGAGACAATAGGAGAAGCTTGGTCTTTAAAATTATGCAATCCACATAACATTGCTTGATGTTTGGTTTACACAACACAATTTGTGATTAGACAGCACAACCCACTGATATTGTCTTCACATCTTGATTTTAATTATCTTATCATTATTGAGAGCAAAATAGTTATTATACTATATTTACACTGCAACACAGCGAAAAATTGAAACTTCATTACCGCTCAGCCCCGAACAGCAGCAGCACAATTAGTTGTTTGCTGTATTCTGAGAAACTGAATTAGAGTACATGGATGTAAATTGATTACTTGACTAATGCGAAAGCTCTGCTGGCGTCAAGTGGTGCAAAATGATGTATTTCCTCACCGAAGCTGCTTCCTCTTTTAGCACACAGAAAAACCTCCACACAAAAACAGACAAACAAACAAAAAAACTGCGGTACACAAAGGACACAGGATTTTTCCAGTTCAAATCAAGTGTTCGTCATTAATTGCTTTTTGTTATTATTGGCAGTAAACACAAAAGTCTGGGTGGAATACGCAAGCAACCTACCATACTGTATTGTACCTGGTACACAGACAAAAACATATTTGAGAAACAGAGTAAAGTGTTCGAAGTTTTTTCTCCAACCTTTGTTCGAGCAGATGTTATTGTTGTAGAAGCCACCTACACTTCAGCGAAAATGTGCGCCTGCTGTCAAAAGCTGTAAAGATTGCATGAATGTAATTATGGTGGGAGTAAGTGCAGAGGAAGACGGCTTTTTAGATGTTTTCTCCCAGAATTTACAAGAACCCACTAGTAGAAAGCCGCAGCCACCTGAAGTGGCTGGTCTCTTGTTGAACCATCCTCAAGGTGAAAGGAGGAGATGCACATTACACCGCACTTGTCACGTCGTGAACTTATTCACGGCCCACACGCGAATATGAGGGATCAACAGATGTGAAAGTGCACGTAAGAGTGCTCCCCAAGGCTTGCTGTCATCCCCGGGTACTCCTGTCACTTTTACGCTGCTGTGCTGGATATGGATATAAAGTATTAGGCTGTAAAAGCCGTGTTTTGAAACATTGAGGCGTTAGCGGATTTATTGAGTGTAAAAGTCTTCTGAGGGATTGCTGTTCAAAGGGCTCACCTTTAAATCCCGTGAGGGCTTTATTCCGCAACCTGTCCGGATCGCCAAACACCCCTGGCTTGAACACGCACTGGGAGCTTGTAACAACTGATAGAACTCACTAAGAAACGATGGTCAGATATTTCTCGAGACCAATATTTCATTCATAACACGGCCTGGGCGGGGATATCAGCATCTATTTCCCCCACAATTTTCAATTGGCAGTAATACCACAGATAAATACTGTATATAGAGAGTTCTGGGGGGGAGGCGGGGATATATGGTGTGGGTGCACGAGGCAGTGGTCATCATTAAGGTGCTTAATAGACCATGTCGCCTGTAGGACCCGAAAGGCAGAGTGGAG
>OMPJ01010737.1:0-12581 GCA_900312935.1 Carapus acus
CCGCAGCTAATCTCCCCCCTCCCCTTCCTTGTTGTGTGCTGTCTAATAGAGGCGGCCTGACCCTCGCCACGCCCCTGGGACCCACCTGGCAGTATGTACCACCTGTTGACCCACCACAATCCTTCTTTCTTTCCTCTACTTTCATATCTGGGTTTGTCTCCATGTGGTCATTTTCTGTGACTTTCTCACAAAACCACGCATTTTCCGTACATTTTCCACCTGACATAAACATGGATCTTTGTTATACGGTGTGATCAGGCTAGCGGGCAGTAGCAACACAATACTGTGGTGGTGGTGTTGGTGGTGGTGTGTATGTGTGTTGCAGTGCGACTTTGTGAGTTGATGTGTGATTGTTGTGCAAGGCCGGGAGAGTGCTGCTGCTTTCCCGCTTTGGAGTAACAGAGTTTCTCTCTACTTCATGTGTGACAGTGGATCCAGTCTTAAACTCTTGATTTTCTCAAGTGAAACACAAATCAGATACAAATTCTTTTATCCTCTCTCTCTGTCTCACTGCCCTGAGCCTCAGGGTCCTTGAAGACAGTGGGAGCTGGTGGTCATTTGTTTCCAAAATCAAGATTTTAAGACTGCGTACCAACGACTAATGGTGACAGTGAATCTGTGATGTTGTTTCTGAGAATAGCCACAAGTCAAACTGTAAGAGAAGAACAAGAACAGTATATTTGCCCCAAAATCCCCAACCAATCACAAAATTGACAATTTATTGGCTTTGGTGTTAATGCAGTAATGATTCACTCAAGACTTTGGGAAATTTAAATCTGAGGTATACAAGCGGGAATGGTCATAGGTACGACCAGCAGGTGGCATAGTAGCATAGATGATGTTCCTGTTCTCTCACCTCAGTATTGCTTGGGAGCTGCAAGTGGTGAAATAAGAATCAGGTGGGTCAGGGGATTCTGCAAGCAGTGATACAAACTTTATTAACTTTAAGTAGACAAACACTTCATAAACAGAAGATGAGCCTGAGTGTTCACATCATCTAGATTTCTGACAGGTGCTGCAAGTCAGTGTTTGTGTGGGTTTAAAACTAGGAAAGCAGAGAAGAGTCGACAAAGTGTCGCATGTTGAACAAATAGGGCACATGATACAGAGATGCTGATAGGTCAAAGCTTGGAAACCCACCTTTTCTTAGTTCACAGGTTTTTCTGACCTCATGAACACTAAGTGTGGGATTACTGTCAGGTTTTCTCATTCTTATCAACCTTCCCAAACATCTGTACCTGGAGAGGAACTGTTGAACTTCAGTTATTTGCCCAAAATGCTGTGCTTTTTATGTGTTGTGGGTATTTTGGTGATCAAGTCGACGCCTGCTTCTTTTCTTCCTGCTCCTAACTTTGTCCACATCCCCATTTCCTCCCTCAGCCAATTGTGGACCTCAGTCCCATCAGACGTTCGGCGTCTTCTCTGACGCCTCAGCGCCACGCAGAGGTCAACCTGAGGGAGTGTGACCTGGAGCGCCAAGACCTCGCGGGGTTGTCGGTGGGCGCGAGTCAGGACAGAGCTCACCACCATCACCACCACCACCGCTGTCATCGGCGCAGGGACAAAGACAAAGACAGGAAGCAGAAGTCCCTCGACAGAACCGCCTCACTGCAGCCGACCAGCACTGATGGTGAGTCTTTTGATTTTGTTTTATTTGACAGAGGGTTCCACCAAATTCCACATCCACAATTTCAAAACAAAGATGGTGGGGGGGATTCATTTTATTCAATGGTAATGAATAATTACAGTCAATCCATTTAAAGACACCGACTTTGTGACGGACGAATAGCAGGCACACTGAAAGGGAAGGTGTATAAGACAGTGGAGCGGCCCGCCATGATGTTTGGTTTGGAGTAGTTTGGTGTGCCTACCATAAAGACAGGAGGCTGAGCTGGAGGTGGCAGAGATGAAGATGCTGAGAATCTTTTTGGGACCAACCAGGATGGACGGGATTGGAAATGAGACCATCAGAGAAACAGCTTAGGTGGAAGGGGTAGGAGATAAAGTCAGGGAGGCAAGACTGTGATGGTTTGGCCACATGCAGATTGCAGATATGTTAGACAGAGAATGCAGAAGACAAGATGGTAGTTGGTGTACCAGTTGAGAATAAGAATGAGTGAAGGAGATGAGGACTTGTGATCCGTTGTAGCTGAAAGGAGCAACAGAGAGAAGACAAATCAGGGTAAATCCACGTTGCTCTGATTATTAAGGTCTCTGACCACAAGCTCAATTGATCTTAACTTAGATATCTTTCTGCGTCCCCTGGTGATAGAAAAACAAACCAACTGAATTGCTGAGGGTCAGTTCAGGTGGCATTCTTATGTTCAAGAGTGAATGCATGAGGGAAACGATTTTTTTGTTTTCGGTTCGAGAGGGCTTGTGATTAGAGAATTCATGTAAAGCCGTGAGACGGACATTCCCACACACCCAGCATCACTTTCATACCACGGTAGACAGCAGAGCAGCTTTCTTGGCTAATCGCCTGGATGCCTTTACATAGCAGTTTAAATTCTTTATCGGATTAAAGCTCTGTGATCGGGTTATGTAGGAAAAGGGGGTTTCTGTTCTGCTTTTTCTGGGAGTTAGAGTGAGGGGTTTGCATGTCAGGCTTCCCATCCAAGTCGAGCAAAGAATTTTGGATCTCCTCTGCTGTTTGCTGTCTTTCTAACCCGACCTTGGCAGTTACTCTGGGAAATGCCGACTAAGCTGTCTGACATAAGCAGCACTCTCTACGTTCATTTATCCAGTCTTTAGTGAAGGCAAAGCTGAATTGTGAAGATTTTCAGGTCACTGAATTGACAGCATGGCGTGAAAGCCACCAGAGCTTTACATAACCGGAGTGTGAGAATGGGGGTTATGTGTGAGATGTTTATGTGCCTTAGCCAGGCCTGACATCACACCAGTTCAGGGCCAAGTTGGATGTCGATGTCACTTGACAGGTCACTTGGCCCCCATTTCTGTGCCAAAGGTGAAGAGCAGCTTACCACCTCCAGAGACACCCAACTATGGTACCATGCTACTCTAGCACGGTACTCTGGGGTTGTTCCAGTGATACTTGGTACGCACAAAGACTCCCTGGTCAAGGACAGAAAGGTTTTGTGGGTCAAAAAGTCTTGACTGATTTTCGCCACTCCTCCACCTTTTTGGACCAGGCTGCAGTTTGTTGTTTCTCTGTTCTCAGTCTCTGTGAAGACCCCGAGAGTCATCTGCTAGAGCATTCAGAGGCTGATAGCTGGAGGTGGGGTGTTTTTTGCATTAACTTTGGGGGTGCCGCATCTGGCCTTTATTGCCTGGATAAAGGCCGCAGCGGACAGGTCCATCCCAGGGATTTATGGGTACCTGTTAGTAAGACAGCAGACTGTCCAGCCACACTCCTTAAATCGGAGAGTTTCAGTCCTCCCAGCTTGTCAGGGCAGAGGAACATAAATGACACCACAACGACGCGCAGCACATTTCTCGATGTCATAGCGGCTGTTCCCCTGTTTCATAAACACATCCTGTCTCCAGGCTTGTCCACAGAGCCCTCAGCTGAAGGTTTGTCCCGAGAACGAGCCAGAGATCGAGACCGTGGCCGCTCACATGAGAGACGGCATCACTCCTCAGCTGGAGAGACGCAGCGCTACTATTCGTGTGAGCACTACGGCAGCAGAGAGCAGTGCCACGCCAAGTCAGCTGGGCCCAGTCGCTCTACGTCACCGGGAGACGGGCAGGACTCCGTATTCCTCAGACAGGTGACGTTGCCTTGATGTTTTGTCAAAATTTGCAAAGGAGAATGAATGCTGGACAATTTTAGGGGGTAGTCTGCTCTAAATTTCTCCTGATCTTCAGAGAATGAATGGAGAGCTGTACCTTTTTTCATGGACAGTGTACAAAGTCATGCTCAAAAGTAGCATAGAGGTTGATGTGTGTCTTTCATGGATGGAAGAAAATAGGTAGAAACCACAAAATGAAGCCCAGCTCCCTCCATCTCCACCTCCATCCCTCCACTGCCTTATTGAGGCAAAACTGACAACGTTTTCATTGCAGATAGTTGGTCATCATATCTGTATTTCTTTCCTCAGTATGTCACTACGGTGGTGAAGGGTGGCCCTGCAGCAATCACGCCTGGCTCTAGCACATCGGGCCGTGGGCGCAGACAGCTGCCACAGACCCCCCTCACCCCTCGACCTGGGGTGGCCTTTAAGACTACCAGCTTAAATCTCCAGTCCACTGCTAGCGTCGCTACAGGGCACCACGCCCGTCTCAGTCGCGGTTTCTCAGAGCACGATCGTTTTCTCGGAGCCCAGGACGACTGCCCGATACCTGTCACTCGCATCAGCTCAGAGTCCAATCTCCTCCCCCAACACCGGGATTCATCCCAAGACGTGTTTGCGGACGATATGGATGACTTTCAAGATGCCGTCAGCACCCATGGAGGGTTGCGTTCTGCCAGAACTGTTGCCTCCACGGTGACGTCGTCCTCACACGGACCTGCTGCCGCTCCAGTCACTGCGCCCACAACACAGGGCCGAGCGGTGGCTGTACCAAACGGGTACCATTTTACTGTAGGAGTCAATTCAGCCTCTGGACCTGGCACTAGAGGGACAGGTAGTCTCAGGGAGAGAGAGGAAGATGACTGGTGCTAACATGGCTGGACTTTGAGCAAGTTATTGAACGTTAGCTGTGAGGCTAGCTGCTGCTCAGCACTAGTGTCAGGTCCACTCTGCTGGCCCAGGGGCCAAGTGGTAAAAGACACACGAGCGGCGTTGAGGAAAGTGCTGTGAAATGGGATCCAAATCATTCCACCTTTGTACTGTTACTTTGACTCAAAGAACTTGTTCAAGATTGTGGACCCCGGTTGTTGTGTCAAGCCCCCTTTCTTCTGGTGAGACTCAAATCGACTTGATGCATGCAGCAACACAGAAGACAAAAGCCAAAATCCACCTCTTGTTCAGGTGCATACTCACTCTTCTGATGCCTCCAGTCTGCCACTGTGTTTACATGCACTCACTGATCCGATCATTCATCTGTACACACAGAGTAAACACACCTTTTGCCCTGATTGTTGTTCATTCATCTTGTTTACAAACTTGTAGGAAGAATTGGTCAGTGATTAGCATAAATCTTGGTTTACGACGCTGGGTGACATCACTACGAGTGATGCTGATTTGGGTCCAGTGATGACGCTGACAGGTCAGTTAGAATAAATTATAAACCACTGCTCAACTCACATTATACATGTGAGTGTCCGATCCTGTCAAGGCGATTCACATGAAATGTGTTTTAATTTATTGTGAATACACGCCTGCCAGCTACAATAGTTTCAACTTAACTTCATGTCAAATACAAAAAGTTATAGGCGTGAAAACCAGTGATGTTTTCCATGAAGTAAACATTTTTGATGCAACTTTTTGAGCGCATATTAAAGAAAATATCAACTTTTTTCTGACACAATGTGGCTGAATACTAAGTGCCTCACTATGAAGATGTATTATGTTGAACTCACCGATGTAGGACGGCTTTGTCTACAGGCAGCATGGCTGCCTGGCCCGAACAAACCTCTTGTTTATATATGGTGTAATGGACAGAATGCAAAAAATTTTTTGTTCTGAATATTGTTGTTGGTACCTCAGATCCAAAGTACGCAACATAGTGCATGCTGGGATCTTGAACATGTCAAAAATTGTGTCTGTACTTTGACTCAAGGGTTTAGTAATGGTGAGTTTTTGCCTTTCTCTCTTAATATACTGCCATTAAGGTGCAGTGTTATACATGGTCTGCTAATGGGGAAAAGTGCCATTTTTTCCAAAACGTCCTCTTTAACACACAATTTTCCAGTACAAAACAAACTGACAGAAAAATCTGAGCGGAGGAAGGAAAACCGGGATGACAGCTTGTGGACGCCCCAGCTCCAGAGTAAAAATCTCAATTTCACTGATGTGCTTACACAGTCTAAATTGGGCATATTTGGGCACTCAACACCTATGGTGAGGATACGGACAAAATTTTGCCCTCTCTGTGTATGATAGACTATTAAAGAAAATGACTTCCGAGAGAATATTACTCAGAATTTGTGGGTTTCAATCCTGTGAGAGCAGTGTCACAACATGGCTTCCCCCTCTAAACACCACAAATGCAGGTGTGTTGACTGATAATGTAAAAACTGGTGTTGTTGCTGCTGACTGTTGACTTTAAGTAGGGCTATGCAACAAGACGACACTTCACTGCCCTGTAGCTTTACCCTCTGGAATCTCCAGGTTCAGGCTTTAGTGTGATTGTGACGAGACTTTACATCATAACTTGTGTACAAAGAGTTGTAAATTGACACGTGTATCATATGATGTATAGTGAACACACAAATACACAGAGGCACAAATGATATACACACTGGTTAACGTCATGGTTTATGTGATGTCAACATACATACAGGGCATTTCCGGGGGTTTGAAATTGTTGCATGTCACTGTATAGAAGTACCCCAAGGGTAAAACCATTTTTGTCAGACTTGGGTCAAATTGTATTTTAAATATCTACGGATATATATATTTTTTAACTTCTTTGATGGACATTGTTTGGGTTTACAGTAAATACTCTGCGTTTGACCACACCAACCAAGAGGCAGAGGGCAGCCATAGTGCCAAATGACTGCAGGTCTACAGCCAAGTGCCTTTGGAAAGGCAACGGCACGGGCATTAACCAAGCATGAGAAGGAAGACAGAATGAAAGAGGAGGGGAGAAATTTCTATCCGTATTTCCAGAGAATCTTCATCATTCCAACAAGCCAGACAGTGATGCTGCTACCTAATGTGATGATCTTTACACTTTTGATCTTTACACTTTTTGTGTAACATGGTGAAACAGAGGTGATACTGCCCAATAGAAGTGTCTGAAAACATTGTGGGTGCAGGAAATTCCTGCAAACCTTTCAAAACAAAAATGTAAATAAGCATTACTTTGAGCAAATTTAAGACTGTGAAATACTTTAAAAATGTGGTTTGACCCAAGTCTGCTTACTCTCCTGTGTATGTTGTGAAGACACACTTTTTGTTCGACTTCCCTTTGTCTTACATTTGTGCAATCTGCCTGATGGATCATGGAGAAGGTGAAGCAATATATCCTTTATTTAGAATTTCCTGGTTCAATAGATCGATCGATCAATAAAGTACCTCCCTATCTACTAACCAGTAAGGTCTAACTGCAGAACAAAGCCTTTGACCATTGTTTAGGATGCCAAAATCCCTGAAACTGTCATGTTAGCATGTTGTGAGAGGAGAATGTGCATGTGAGAAAAACAAAAAACAAAAACAACAAGGCAAGTGGCCGTGTTTGGCTTCATTAAGTCCATGCTGTGAATACTTTGTTTCATGCTTATATTACCTGACGATCTAACAACACAATGTATGTTTCAGGTTTCAAACAGCTTCATTTGTGATGTATCATAGCGAACTGCGCCACCAAAGTGGAAACAGGGAGGAGGTGGTGGACGGGCTGAATCCTTTGTTGCCTGATCTGTGACTGGCTGTTGATCACACAGTCATTTCTACTGTACCTATAGATTTTGTATGAAACAAAGTCCTTGAATAAAGAAAAAGGGGGTATAATTACAACATTGCAGAGCACAGATATGTTTGGTTCCGTGTGTATGGATCCTCTCCGTCATTCTGTTTTTTGATTGTTTTCCTCCAGGCTTTGGTGAAGCTGCGTCCTTCATCTGTCAATAGATCTACGTCAGTGAAGCATTCATTATTTCTAAGCTTTCATTAATGCCTTGTGTGGGATGATTTATCCATAAATATTTCAATGTTGCAGCTGGTGTCGCCCATTATGATATGTGCTCACTCCTCTTTCTCAGCTGTTCTTCTTCTTGTCACCTGAAAATATGCTGTGCACTGAAAATAAGTCTCCAAGGAATCCTCAAATTTGACTTCAAATCCAAGAATCCTAGATCCCCCCCTACCCTCCAGCCCCCCAAATCCCAGTCTGAGCGCTATTACCTGGCTGTGAGTGATGCTGTCCAATCAGAGGCGTTAATTGTAAGTTGTCAGCGCGGTGTAATTTGTTTGGTTGGAGCGAGCCGAGAGGGGCGTGGCCTGCACAGGGGAGGCGCGGCCCCTTTCCAAACATTCAAACTGTGAGGAAGATGAGGAGCTAATCAGCCCACCTCGCTTCTCAGAGACCAAAGAACAAGACAGGGAGGCCACAAGCTGTTTGTGATGAAGAGTCCGAGGAGATTAACTTTGAAAGACTTTTGTAATTAGTTAGATCATACAGCGGAGTGCACGACGATGAAAATGTCGCCGTGCTCAGTCAGCTGGTCTTTTTGTCTTTTGTGTCTCCTGTGGACAAACGCCAGCAGTGCTGAGGATGCGGACTTTGCAGGGGAGTCCGGGTCCGGGATGCTGCCGCCAGGTAAGCTGACGTCAGCGCCGTCCGCGGAAGGTTTCAACAAAATAAGTCTTTAATTAGGCGGTCTAAATCGTCAAAATAGGTCAAAATCTATATGCATCATACCTCAATTAAATCAATTAGTGCGGCTAAATTAAGGTGAGCAGGTTGTAGCCGAAGTAAAATACTTACAATGCAGTGGTTAGGTAATTCCTCGCACTGTAGATTTTCATCTACAGTGTGGGGGAAACCCAAATATTGATCGTCTTCATCAGCATAGAGGAAAAGGTCTGTAGGGGCTCAGTCATTACAACATAGGCTGTGATTCTCAGACTATCATCAATTGATGCATCTCTTAGAAATAAGTACCGTAATTCTGTTTTTCATACATTTCTTATAACAGGTGATCTGTATAAAACTTAATAAGCAATGGAAATCGAAAGAAATCAACCTGTTCAACTCGAACAAGTTTTGTCTCTCTGCAAAATATTGCTTTTGCATTACCTTACAGTACCTGAGCATATTTCTACTTTACTTTGCATCATACACACAGGTGTTGTTGTTTACACTCCCTTGTTGTGGCAACCTCTCAATGGAAACCATCTTTCTTGCTATCTTTTGTCTTATTGTTGTTGCCTGTTGTCTGTTGACTGTGCTTTGATTTGTCCCCAGTTTACATCTAGCATGTGTGGAACCCGGGGCCGGACCCCTCAGACAGTCATTAAATCACATGGAATGCTTTCATGGTGCCAAGTCGGCTGAATTAATCGCGGCTGCTTCTCTCTCCGCTCACACGTGTTGATATATAGTGGGCCTGCCCGGGCGTTTGTCCAGAGTGTGTCTGTATTTATGCCGCAGCAGAGCTGGTTGAGGAATTCATGACCAACTGAAGTTTCTCTTTGTTTGGCCGAGCGCCATTGGGAGTGGCATGGCTGTTTCATAATATTTTTTTCTCCACGTCTGCCCCATCTCCATTGTTATCCAGTGGTTGGGGAGTTTGGTGACAGACACATTCTGCAGCCTGATGATTCAAAGCCGCTCTTTGCTGAATTATTTCACAGTTTTTTCAAGGCTAAAAGGAGCAAATTGCCACAGCCCTGAGGATTTCCAGTGTGCGACCAGTTGCATTTCTGAAATATCCGTCTTTTTATCCAGCCAACCCACACAAATTAATCCCTGATGTCTTTCGGCACTGGGCAGGGTGTCTATTTTAACGTAATGAGATGTCATGGCGATGGACGTTGTACGTGTTAGAGATTTTGATCAGCTGACACAGTCTGTGGACTATTGATGCTCAGACATGACTGGATGTGTGTCGGAAGGGCTACTCGCTCACTAAGGGAGGAGTTGTGTGTGTGCACGCACACCACTGGTGGTGAGTGACAGGTGTAATGAAAGGAAAAGTGTCATGTGATGACGGGCTGAGGCGGTGCAGCAGAGAGGAGGGGGGACGCTGGATTCTTGGCTGGATGTCCTCTGTGTGTGGAAACCCTGCAGGGATCCAGCTCAATTTTGTATTTGAACCTTTCTGAGTGAATCATGTCTACGTGATGGTTTTCTTTTCAGTCATCCTTGACGAATTGTCTCCATTACCTGCCCGGCATTCCTCTGGGAGTGATTTATTCCGATGTGACCCCGTGTAGGGCTGTCAGGGTTTCCTTTCCTCACAATGAGACAGAGTGAGCGCAACTGTTTTGGGCTTTTGACATGAGCAGTTGGGTATTTTTTTAACCTTGTGGCACGCTTTTTTTGGGGTGGGTCTTCATTTCCACAGAACTTGAATAAACTTAATATTGAATTAGGTTTGAATTTCTTTGTTGCTAGAGGTCCATCGGCCAGTGAGTAAGACCACACAATTTGTCATTGTTTATTTAAGAGGGAACCACGCAAAATTTGTTAGATTGAGATGAATTTTCGGGACAGTTCATGTTCCCTCCGTGTTTTTGTATGCGTGTCTGTGCACTTGTGTGTTTGTGTCAGAGAGGTACTGTTTCAATTGTCTCATTTGGCGATGTGTCACTCTGCAGACGTGACCTTAAGACCTGGTCAAGATACGGTAAATGTGCTTCAGATGATCTGATCTCCATCATGGCTTCCTCGGCTGGCAGCAGGATGAAACACCGACTCAGGCGGAAGGGATGAGAATTCCATGTCAGTACGTCAAAACTTTGCTTGCTGAAAATTCATGGAATTACTTAATACCATGAGATTCAGGTATTCTTAAAAATGGAGAACCAGCTGATTTCTGGGTAATATTAGGATAACAGAGCCGCAATTAAAACTCCTGCAACAATTAGTATTACAACCACTAAGGACCAGAATGCTGCCGTTGTTTTGTGCGGTCTTGACATGACGAGCCACAATTTTTTGGATTCAGCATCTATTTCATTGGGTCGCACCTTTATTTAGATCCAGCATTGTAATTTCGATGTAATTTCTGGTCTGATAATTTCATCACATTTGTCCCAGGAGGACATATATTCCACCTCCATGGACTCCCTTTCCTTTTTTGTGACCACCACATACTTGCTCAATATCTAGGACTGTATTGAGTTGTGGCCTCTAGGGGGATAGTGGTGAATTTACAGTCTGAAAATTGATTTGAGATGCTGTTATTGTATCCACGGAGAAAGTGATTTATGATGCAACACAATCTGACAGACGCACAGCTGTGCATGTTTGCTTCCCAGGAACGGCGGACGTCCCATTCATTTTTCATTTTACAACGTAATGTCACACCGTCGAGTCAAAGCAGATCAAAGTGCAGCGCCTTTCCCTGTTCCTGCTCCCGCAGCAGGTTGAGCTTGGTGATGTCATTGCCAATATAATGGCCGATCCATAACCAAACATCTGCATCCAATGAAAGGTGATCTTCAGCCTGGTTGCTCACTTCACTGATCTGGAGCCCATTAGCTTGAGCAGGCATGCGTGGTGGAACACAAAACGCAGCACGCACGCGGACGGGATCGTCCATGTTGGTTCTGTGTGTAGATTGGGTCACAGCCTGTGGGTGAGGAGGACAGAGGATGGTGCACATGTTGGACCACAATGTTCCTCTGCGCCTGGAATTGTCCCTCAAGACAACTGGGACCAGATGGTAGATCGCTGATGAGCTGAGCTGGTTTGTATCAGCAAACTAGAGCCACCACCCGATTTGGTGTGAAATATCAATGTTACTTGGCTATTCATGTATTTGGCAATATGTCACCAACTTGCTTATATTGTGGATGTGGTAGCATCGCCTCAAGGTATTTAATGTACCACCAGAGCTCCACACTTTGTGGTGCAGTTTGTTATTTGTTTGATTGTTTTCTTTTGTGTCACAGTGGACGTAATAGTGACACCATGACACCAAAGTAAAAAATGTAATTTCCCAACATCCACAGATTCCCACCCGGCTCTCTTGACCGCTTCAGTTTGACTTTTACAAACAAACCTATCTCAGATATTACAAATTTAGCGGTACCACTTGATATATTGACAAGTTTTAGGATTTTTGTCTTTTATTTTGTTTGGCATTTTTGTTTTTGCTCTCCAAGTCACAGTACTTTTTTTTTTAGCAATGTATAACATATAGGGGTGTAACGGTATGAAAAAATCACGGTTCGGTACATACTCGGTACAGGGGGGTCACGGTTCGGTACATTTTCGGTACAGTATGGGAACAAAATGCAAAACCATTTTCTTCCACAGCGTGTTGTTTATTTAACCAAAACTTGTCAATATACAAGCGGAAATCGTAAATAAATTCAAAGTGCTGCTTGGTACCATTAGGTTAAATCAAATATCCTCAAATGGTTATCAATGTTACAAATTAAGATATTAAAATTGAAAATAATAAATTCCTTTCAAACACTAAACAAAAAAATCCACAAGTGCAGCACTCGGCTCCATAATTCTGGTGTTACAGTATTCAATTTTACTCAATCTTCATATTTTTTGCCAAGAAAAATCAGTTGCCCGATCGGAATTGTGATTGAAAGGATGCTTGAACGCAGATAACAGTGGCGTTGCGCTACGGGGGCTTTCTTTCTTGTCCCGGTATCTTAGCACTTGGGTGGTGCCGTCTCAGGTGAGTGAGCATGTTTGAAGTGTTGCACGAAACATAGCCGACCTAGTAAAACAATGACGACATACCACCTTCGTTTTATCCACTTGTTTTTTTCCGTCGCAGGTTTTCACTGGGAAACCAAAGTGCTCCCAAACGGGTGATCTTA
>OMPJ01010741.1:0-17084 GCA_900312935.1 Carapus acus
CCTGCCCCTCCGCTCTCTGTTTTCTCGGCGTGCGGCACTTCACCCATTACGGCGAAACGAGCCAAGCCGAAGATGTGTGTTATCTTCGAATCATAATTCTACGGGCGGTTGAAAATAAAATCTCAAGGATGCAAAAGGCCAAAATGATGGGCGAGATTCAGTCACCGACCGTGTCTGTGAGTGAAGTCACCGCGCCCGTCCGCTCACACTGGCGCTTTCTGACACGTCGCCATCATTGTTTGAACTTGTGTGTCTAATAAAAGGTGATATTTCTCTGACGGGAGCAGCTCGGCCGTATCTAAAGGTCTGACGCTGCCTCAGGAAATGAGCCTGGCCTTATCTCCGCGTCTCTGTACACAATTCCACGCGGGCGGCCCACCGCTGTCTCGGCAGCCTGAAAAGGCAAATTGATGCTGCTTCATCTGGCAGCCATTGTTTGGACCATGGCAGCCTTCGCTCGGAACAAGAAGTGTGTGTCACCAACGTACGTAAACGATGCAGCAGCATTAGCGATCAGTCCGATTTGTCTTCCATATCTCTAGATGTTATCTACTGATGCTATATTACAAACCGGCATATTCTGCTGTGAGCTGAGATGCCGTAAAATGTCGTCATCTGAAGAAAACTCTACACAGCCGCGATCTGAACCAATCCTGAAGTAATGTTTGGTGATAGCGTTTTGTCAGTTTTCCTTTTTCAGCGCAGGAATGACGATGGTAGAGTCTGACGCACCTCGACGCCGTTCAACAAAGGCCTGAACTCGGGACAGATGAACGCACTGCCGGCGTACGCCGCGTCGATGTGCAGCCACATGTTCTCCTTGTTACCTTGAGTAGAAGAAGCACAAGCGCATTGAGGCAGTTTGGGGAAATGTGAGGGACGAGAGTGAAGAGTCACACACCCAACGGACGCTCCACATACAGTCTCACACATCAGAACTGAGCAGCCGCCACTCACATAGCGGGCCCAGTTGGGTGACGTCGTCAAAAGCACACGATGGCGTCGTACCCAGAGTGGCACAAAACTGGAAGACACAAGGACAGAAACGTCTTGTGAGGAAATACTGAGGACAAAGTCCATCAGGACCGCAGGACTCCTTGCCAGCAGAGACCTGTGGGTCATCTGGATCACAGAGTACCGGCCTTGACCACACACACGTGCACACAGAGACAAAAACGCACACACATTTGGTTTGACCGGCACAATCTGATCTGCCTGCACAGGCCTCGGGCTGCTCGAGGGGAAAATCGCATCATCGTGGCGGTCGGGTCGCTGTGCAGCTGCTGTTTACTCGCCTTGTAATCGCCGTCAGAGAAAACACTTTGCACATGCAAAGACGAATTCTCTGATGCCACTGTTACACCGATTGGTATCATTGTCATTAGCCGAAGCCACCGTTTCTGTCTGCCGTCTTACGTAGAAAGGGTAGAGCCCAGACGCCTTGTCCTCCTCCACCATCTTCTTGAAGGCGTCCACGCTGACGGCGTACTTTTCGTTGGTGGGAACCATCTTCATCTTCACCCCTCCGATCAAACCGGCACGTTCCACTGACGAATGAGCCTGAGGAGACAGGAGACAGAGGAGCAAGCAATGGTGACAGAGACATGAGCAAAGGTGTTCAATAATTCTGAGGGACAATAGCGACAACCATAAAATAGCACGCCCTTATGATAATTCCAGCGCCTAAATGCTCACGCACCTACTTCAGCAGTGGATCATAGAATGAGAGACGGTGACAAAAACATGTCTTCATTGTTTGCTTTTGGTCCAAGCAGAGGCGTAAATAGCACTCTAAGAGGATTACATGAGTGTGGAGGATCCGTGTTGTCTCCACCTCCTCCAGCAACAAAGCCTTGGCCCCTTTATCCTTTCAACATCCTCACTAACAAATACTTTTATCACCGACAACTGAAAACCCGGCTGCATAAAGGTCTGCACAGCCCTGAGGCAGACCCATCTCCCTCTGCAACCCCATCACCAGCCACGCTGCTGTTAAACCTGATCACAGCCAGCGACCTCCACCCCGAGTCCCCGTCTCTCTCCATCGTCAAACACACTCCTCACTTTTCTTCACTCCTGCAGACCTCAGACGTACAGATCAGCACCAACACCACTACGCATAGGAATACTTTTGGTTCAGACATCTTGTAATACTCTGTTACCACATGGAGGAATACATACTACATTCAACAATATTAACAGTGATAGAAAAGAAAAGTGGAACTAATGGTATTTCACCTTGTTATCATATAAATAATCACACATTCTTACTATAGGATTTAAAGCAATAGTTATGAATGTTTAGACAAAATGCTCTGTGGAGTGTGTGAAGCAAATGTTGTGGGAGATGACCAATGGATGGCCATGATATCATTGTCATACATTCGTACAGATGGACTACACAAGTACACACAATGTTCATGTTCCATACCTGCTCGGAGGTGTAGGCGACCAGTTTAGAGAAGATGTCAGCTTCTGACAGCTCGGGTTTGGAGGCCTGGACCAGGCGGATCGCTTTGCATCGGGCAGCGAGCAGTGACATCAGGGTGGCCTCGCTGGCAGTGCCCTGTTGAACACCAGCAGAGAGTTTTTTATTAATATTTGTAGCCTTGGGTAAGAGAAATCACATCTATCTCAGCTCATATCCGCTGTAATCTGAAACACCATCTGCCAACATGACAAAATCTAGAAATGGATCGAGACTCATTAACCTGAGGAATTGCTAAGTATTACAATCTGTGGATATCAGCAAGACCAATCGATGGACTGATCCCTTCACTAAGTCAAGAGGGTTGGATCAATCTGGCAGATGTGAGGCAGGGACATTGCTTTAATAACAGCTGAAACAAAGAATGTTCTGTTGTCGTACACTGGATCAATGTTAAACGTACCCTTATCAGAACCTGATGTAGAAACTCATATAATCAACCTGGTGAACAGCAAACGTCACAGCAAAACAGACAATCAGGAAAAAGAATCGTCCCGTAGACGCTGTACAGCCATTTTTAAGAATAAAATGCACGAGCTAATCACTGGTTAATGTGGCGTCGTGCTAATCATGCTAACCAGGTGTTTCTTCAACTCATTTTCCAAACAGAATAAGCAGGGATTTAAAAAAACAACCGTGACATGGTAAGCCACGGCGCTGCTCGCTCTCCCTTTCTCTCTCTCTCTGTCGTCGTGTGTATCTGAGTGTGTGTGCGTCTGTATGAGTTTAGTAATGACATGCTAGCGAGGTAGCGTCACAGCGCTAATTGGCGTCGAAGCTGCCCGGAGCTCCCTCGGTTGCCATAGTGACCTGCGAAGCGTCATTCGGAGCAGAAAGACGGACGCGCACCCACAAACGCTCCCTGACACGGTGGCCGAGGCCTGGAGTGATTTGTCACTGGCGTACACTCTCACCCACCAACACACCCACGCAATCTTCTGTTAATAACACAATCCACAATGTGTTTTGACACACAACATAATTGTTGCCTCCCCGGCAAATTAAAA
This sequence comes from Carapus acus, assembly GCA_900312935.1. Lineage (NCBI taxonomy): Eukaryota > Metazoa > Chordata > Actinopteri > Ophidiiformes > Carapidae > Carapus > Carapus acus. Next base: position 3,496 of record OMPJ01010741.1, read on the forward strand.
GGCAATTTCCTTTAGCATTTCAGCTAATCAATCACAAACAGATAGAGGCTGGCTATGGATTGAGGAGTGTCACCGTGCCTACGTGTCACCCCGGCGGATTAAGCAGTTGAATTTGTTACTCGAGGTAAGAGGATGGAATTTCTGAATCTAGTGGACGTTTGGATTTTAGAAAACATTAGTGCTTTGAACGATGCCCCCCTCAATTTTTATGTGCAAGCGCACATACAATAACCCCTGCGCTGCATTTACTGCACCTCTCCTAATTTAGCCGCACTATTTGCTGCACGCTAACCTTCAAAACAGCGGCGCGCACACACGAAGCGCTGTTTATGACAATAAGCTGCATAGGTAAGTACGTGCGAACCGTATTAAGTTGTTACTCATTTTAATTACAGTTCAGGAGAGACTTATTTTTTTATGCCTTCTTGATTTGTGGTGTGCGACTGCGCAAGTGCGCAACTTGGTTGGACCATTGTTTTTGGGGTCACTCAAACGCACCACGGTCTGCGCCACTTTTTGTCCCATCTCCTTCGGTAGTGGGAAAACAAGTGATGATGTGAGAAACGCACAGCATATGTGTGTAGAAATTAACACGGGGGTTGAGCGCATCGATCAGAATATCCCCCGTAAGTAGGATACTTTTGATTGGAAGTCCATCATCCAGCATAGGGTGAGAGGCGAACCCCAGGTTGAGGGTTCTTTATAATGGAAGTCCACGTCCTAACCATTAGGCCGCTTCGTCAGAGTATAATGTCGCATTCCAGACTACTCGTTACTGGTAATTTACGAGTTCAAGATTCACGAGTCACGAACTCAAACCGTTCCAGGCACAGCGGTCGTCTATTGGTCTGTCATTTTAAGGTACAAAAAGACATGACGTGACGTCGAACGCGGAAGTTGGAGTACTTGAAAACAATCGAGTTTAGAGTCGTGAGTTCACGGGTTTGGCTGTAGGCCCTCCTACTTTTAACTGGTAAATTACGAGTTGCGAGTAGCCTGGAACGCGGCATAAGAGCCAAATTCGTGGGTTTTAGTAATGAAAAAGGACACATCACTAAAAGGTAATGCAAATTAATTGAGATCCAGCATGTCAATAATGCATCCACGTTTTTCATTGAAAAGTATTGGTATCGGTATAGGCGAAAGTGGCCAGTATCTACTCGGTATCGGACCAATACAAAATTATGCAGTATCGCACACCACTAATAAACACACAAGCAAACACTTTCCACCGTCTGTGCAACCGCACACCCGCGTTCTCTGAGTGATAATCAGAACACGCTATTCAGAGCAATTAAAGAAGATGAAAGTTCACAACACAGGGGCCCGTGTCATGAACTGCATTTCACTTGCTATGAACTTCCGCCTTATTTTGAAATGACTTCCGCTCGTACTTCTGTTCTTTTGATTGCGTCTCCTGTGCTCCACCTGTGTGTCGTTCCGCTAAAAGCTCACCTGTGGAACCTCCCCGCGTTCTGTTCGCTCTCTGTTCTCGTTTTATGACAGGGGAACTTAGCGGGGGTGGGAGGTGACCCGGGGGGGACCCAAACGCGGGGAGACGTTAATGCAATCAACGCCAACCAGACAATAAGCAGGAACACAAGCGGAAGTGGTGTCAAAATAAAACAGGCCGTCCATCAACAACCAATGACGTACCTGAAGAGAATTACGAGGATGATAACAGTTAAACAAAAACTTGAGCACCGTGGCCAAATAAATGCGGCGACATTTATTTAAGAAGTGTTATTAGCATGTGTGACAAACCAGAAAGACAATCGAGAAAAAACAAACATTACACCTGGATGACACCTCCTCCTCTTCCATGCGTCCCAGCCAAGAAGTCCTCAGGCAAATGGAGCATCTGCCCAAGCCAATCCAGCATCACCGTCTCCAGCTCTGTGCAGGCTGGGCTGGCAGCCTACAGCGATAGCAGTCAATAATTTTATCATTCGTGCACAGTTACACTTAATGACAATTATACACACACACACCATGATAACAGTATGTATGTTATTTACCCAGGAGAAACCTATGCAGCCAATGCCTCCGGAGAGCATGTCACCCAACAGGCCTGGGAAAGAGGAGGCTGATGGAAAGTAGGCGAAGAAGTTTGGGCTGTGCCAGTGGGTGATCTGAGGGGGCAACAAATTTTGGTGTAAGATTTAAGAGTGTATAAATGTACAATGCAAGAAGGTTCAAGTGCCATCCGGAGGAGCAGACATCAGCCTCTGTTATCTAGACACTTAAAGAGAAACACAGCAAAAAGACTAGACCATTTCTGAAGAGATGACTGCTAGATGGGCAACACCACCCTCCTCTCTCCATCTCTTCGCTAATCCCTCTCCTCTCTCTCTCTCCCTGTGCGCCCTGCAACACCCTCTCAGCACCGAGAAGGGGAGAAATGGCAGGTGAACAGTGAAACAGTGAACTACACGTGAGCTTTCCCTCTAAGGAACAATGTCATTTTTGTCTAGAGTGAAAAACATAGAGTGAAAAGGAAGATTCAATAGGAAGGATTTGGAAAATTCAGGAAAAAATACAAGCTAACCCTGAGCAACGTTACGGTTATGGTTATGGTTAAGGTTAGGGTTGAGATAAGATAGGGATAGGATTTGACGGGCAAAGGTCAGGGGTAGGGTAAGGGTTAGGATAAGACATGGAATGGGTTTGGTAGGACGAGGGTGAGGGTTGAGGTTAGAGTTGGGAAAAGCAAGCGATAGGGTTGGAGTGAGGGTTGCGATAAGCTAGGGATAGGTTTGTTAGGGCTAGGGTCAGGGTTGGAGTTACGGGACTAATAGGTATGGGTGGGGGTTATGGTTGGAATTGGTCTTGGCATTAAGGGAGAAATAAGAATCAGGTGTGGGGTCACTACTCAGTTTAGTGTTGTGGTTTCTGTTGGGGATGCAGGACTCACAACTAGGGTTGTTGTTTTTCCCACTTAGGAAACACACACAACTTATTTACATGTCCTCGGTCTTGAATTGTTTGTTTCCAAGAAATGTAAACTGACCCCTGGCATTATGACTCTCTCCACATCCCTCATGACCTCCTCAAAGGTCTCTGGCTCATCTGGGGCCTCGGCGGGAATCAAAGGACGCAGGTATCCCGGCTCCACATTGGGGTAGACAGGTCGCTTCTCAATGTTCTCCATGTAGTCCGCCACAAAGTCCACCATCTCTCTCCCTCGGCGGCGGAACTCGGCAGAATCCATCGTCTGGCTGGAAAGCACGACAGAAACCTTTGGTAAGATCGGAAGCAAACAGCTGCCGCAGGTTTGCCAGCTGCCGCAGACAGTGACTGACGCACGGGTACACAAGCAAGCAATCGCATTTTGGTCTGTCTGTTCGGATACGCAGCTTTGTGATGACAACTCTGTCGACCTGGTCGCACATTGCATTACACTTGGGTACTAAGAGGAAAATCCTTATAACCTTTTATGCCCCCCTGACAGAGAAGGTAGCTCGGATCATTTGTGTCAGAAATCAATCACGTGCCATTCCTAACTCAGTAAGCGCCAGTGGAAGGACCTTGAGTCGGCGGAGTTAAATCATTCAAATTTCCTCCTTTTGTCAGAATGTACTCTCACCTTTACACACATCCCAAAGATCAGAGAGGCTACAATGGTTTTTATGGTGGTGACAACTGGGGATTTTATGTGCACCACACTTGTTTGCACTGCAGACATTGAAATGCAAGAACCGATTCCTCAGTGTTGTCTTGGTACATGACATTGCAAACTGTGGTCTGCCAAGAATGACAACATCGCTTGAGAATATACAGCGATTCAGAGAACAGGGAGTGTAAATTTCAGAAATTGATCATATGTAGAGCATTGGGTGATTTCTATCAAATAGAGCAAACTTAAATGTTACATTTTGAAGGGGAACCTTTCATTAAATGTGTGCTACAAACGAGAACCTGCAGCAGCATCGAGTGTGTGATGAGTCTCAGCACATAAAATCACAAATCCTAGCCCTCAAAGTTCCTACAGACCAGACCAAATGTCAGGACACACCCTCTACATTGGAGGAATAGTGTGTCTCCTCCGTTTGTGATTAAACTCCTGGACACAACACAGTTTTCTAAGAACTCGGTAATATCTTTATATTACCCCCACATTGTTATATACCTTAACAACGAGATCTTTTTGACAGCAGTAATCTCTCAACAAGGCCACATGACACACTGACACAAATATTCATGAAAAAAAAACACTGCGATGGACCTTTGAACTGATCCGACTTTCGCCATTGATAAGTTCCACCACTTTGTAAGCAGAGGGGGAAATGCTGAACCAAATAAACAAATAAGGTGTGTATTTATTTTTGCATGCATGTGCACAATCATCATCTCACTTGTGGAAAAGATGGAGAGTAGATTGCTGTTCATATTGCCCTGGACAAGAATTGATAGTAGAATGGAAAGAATCGAAAAATATTTCAAGAAATACAGTATACATTTCCTGTCCTAATTCAGAAAATCAAGATGAGCGTGTTAGGAACAAATGTTGCCTACGGCAACTTACTAGTCATCAAGTGGCTCTCCTCACTCCCGATTTGGACGTTGCTTTTATCCTGGCTGAACAGGATTAGATGTGTGTTAATATGTCTGAGTGTGTGTGTGAGTGTGTGTGTTTGACTCACATTTTCAGGTGACGGCGGCAGCAGCAGTGATGATGGACAGGCACTTGGTCTCCTGTGGTCTAAGGTGGCCGCTCACACACACACACACACACGCTGGCTCATGTGGGTGAGCGTGCTGGTGAAGCAAACAGGAGTCATTTGCTGCTTTTATCTCAGCTCCCGCTCCAACGCCGTCCCTCTAGCCGCCCAGCCAATAGGAGCAGGGCTCCCAGCCGGGCTAAGCGAGGAGGAGGCAGAGAGGGTTAACGGACCCGTTTGGCAGGGATTCAGCCTAACCTACGCACGTATTAGTCATGACCTCCCATTTGTTGCCTTGAGGAGTGTGTTTTACAAACACACGCAGGTATCAAAGATTTTTGGATGGTGTTACTGTAAACTGAATTAAGGCCCATAGGTGGTGAAGAGTGGAACAAGCATCCTCGGTGGCTGGATGGTCCTTTGTGAGTATTGTAGAATATTTAATGAGGGCAAATGCTGGCAGGTTGCTGAGGGAGAATGTACATTTCCACACCAGTCAACTTAAACCCTGAGGCTCTCAGTGGTAACCGTTAATCCAAAGTGCGTGACGCTGGAGAACAGAGGCGTTGTGTCAAAGGCTCAATAGAGTCACAAAGTCTCACCACCATGTTGGAGGACTTAAACACTTCACCCAAAACTTCTTCACTCATTTGAGGCGTATGCTGAGATGGAACACTGCACAATTATTTCCCCACTGTATGGAAACAGGTGGCTGGTTTGTGTTAATGCTTTTGGTAATATACCGCCATCTAGTGGTTATAATACAGACTGCACTTCGAGTTTTATCCTCTCCTCCATCCATTCAATTTTGTAAATGTGCAACTATCTCCTCGTGTCCTCCTTAATGACTAAAAACAAAAAAACTGTGCTTTTATTTTGTAGCAATGCATTAATGTTTTATTCTATTTACAATAAACAGAATATACCAGTCCCTTATTTGTACAAAAATACCTGAAAAGGTTACAATTAAACTTTCAAAGCCATTCAACTATTTACAGATTAAAACAAAGCACATTAAATGAACATAGAGGCTCTCTTACAAAAAGAGGTCACATCTTACTGTTCTTGATTAGGCATTCCCTGAAACACTCAATAGATTTTATGCATGTTTATATTTTTATTTGACTCCTTTACACGGCTACAGTACCTTGCAACGTGACAATGTCATGGAAATTCACAAGAATCAAAATGAGCGTGATCATTCTACCTTAGTGGATGTTGAAGATATCTGAATCCTGATCAAATTAAAGCATTTCTTAATTAAACTGAAAACATGAGACAGTGAGTAGCGGAGAGTAGTAGAAGTAGTGTGGAGAGACAAGTGACACCCAATGTGACCCCAACTCCAAAATCATCGCTTTCCATCTGCTGGAACGGATTTCAAACTGGATGTTTTGAGGATGCCAGGTTGACAGCAGCGTCAACTCTCTCCAGTTCAGAGCGATTTGCATAAATGTGCCGCTTGCCTTGGGACCTTCTAGTCGATGAGCATGCACCATCCCACAATGACTTACGGTCGAAATATTCAGAACACAAACCACGTAAATACCTCAATATTAGATGCACCAGTGGTTATGTCAAAGCTTCAAGTCAGCACTGAGGGAAGAGTAAAAGTGTGGAGGCTCCAAATGTCTCGATTTGATTTGACTTTGCTCCTCCAATCTGCTCCAATTGGGCTGATCTGTCCTGAGGATTAGCAAGTGTAACAGGGTACGACAAGACAATGATTGTACAGGTGATGTTCTGCAGATGCACGCTTCCATACTTAATGTTACCAACCCAAAGGAATAGATGAGTGAGGGTCGAGTGCGTGGTCAGAACCTGAACCGCCAATATGCCAGAGAACAGAGACTGTGGATGAAACCCTGACAGCTAGATGAATTTAAGCTACTATTGAAAATAAATGAGTATTCCTGCAAATATTCATATATCAGTGGGATCATTACATTGCAACATTCCTACCAATATTACACCACATGCATATGACACATAAACATAAACGCGAGTTGTCGACGGGAGTGGGGTGTGTGTGCGCGCGACAATATTTTCGGTCGGCCGCGAGTTGTCGCCGGGGAGTCACCAGTGTGCCGCGGAACACCGGTTGAAAAACACTGATCTATATTATGTTTATCTAAATATAATATAATTTATCAACATTATTTATATTTTTAATTGTATTCATCTATCATATAAATAAATCTGATAAATAAATTTGATATATATATTATATTATAGTTATGGTGAATGTTTGTTTATGCGGCCAAGAGGGTTTAGTCTAAAATTACTCAAGCATTTGTGGATGCATGAAATACTTGTAATAAAATGGTAATTTAATGGATGCTTTAAGAAACACAGGTATGTCTGTCTTTCTGCAGGGTAACATTCCATCTGGCATGGGTTGGAATGACATCTTATCAGCTTGCCAGTGTGCTTAAAAGGAAACAAAAAGACGACGAGAAAAAAAAAACATATAACAAAAAAAGAAAAAACATCTTCATGACAAATGTTGGTGACAAATTATTTCTGAATCATCATTCCTAAAAAGAAAAAACAAAAACAGATGACCAAACCACATCAGCCGATGCTAGATCATTACATTAAATCACACTGGTCAATCATTTCATGGTAATGATTCAAGAAAACAGTACAGAACAGCGCTGAGTAAATCTAATATTTTCAAGTAAATCATGTCCAGATAAATAAATACATTTTGCTGAAACAACACTTTAAAAATGATTGAGTCATTGCATCTCTGTTAAATAATGGTGACAATGCAGTGTCGATATAATGTTGCTTATGTATACCTCACTTGATTAATAGAACTGAAAACAACCTGTAGTTACAGCAAAAAATACTAAAAGTAAAAAGATGGCTCTTCCTGAAATTACATCACAGGTAAATACATTTCTACTCATCTGCTGGCTGGTGTCATAAAATGGCAAAAACTAAAATAAATTTCAAGTTTACAATTTCAGAATTTCAAGACTAGGATACATCGTACGCCATAACTTGCTCTGTCGATATTGAGTTATAGGTGTTGGACACAGATTTGTGTTCCGTTCCGCCCAAAAGGATCAAGCAACACCGAGTCTGGCAGCGTGATCTGTGCCAGCCAGGGGAAAGACAGAAGATGACAGAATCCATCCATCCATCACATCATTGGTTTGATCTTTCCTAGCATCACAAAACCATGCATCTCTTTAAAGGACCTTGTTGCATATGACCATTTTTAACCCTTTTCACTGAAAGACTGTGTACCAAAACATGATTCTGGATACAACGAGCATCCAATGGCATTTCTCCAGGATATTTTCAGTAACATTAACACGTCTCTCCTCCACAGAAATGGCATCCTTGTGTTGGACTGGTTTCCATGGCGTTCAATGGTAACATTATAAAGACAGAGGTGCTCTCAGTAGGCAGTAGGTGTGTGTGTGTTTGTGTACATGTTGTGTTGTATGTTCACAAGTACTTCGGGTAGAAAAGGCCACGCTATATGGAATGTATTGCACATATTCTAATAACTCCCATTCATGTTCCAGGCAACATTTACGCCTCGGCCAGCTCGGGAGCTCTGATGGGAAAGGAGGGAGGAATGGAAGGAGGGAGGGGGGAGAAGCTGTGGAGCCAAGACCGAGTAACGGGTCAAAAGTTTGTTTCCTTCCCGTGGTGCTACGCCTCACCGCTACACTCCACATGCTTTGCCCTGCTCCTCTTATCTTTCCCAACAAGGGTAAGAGATAACGTTTCCTTTGAAAGGTCGACCATGACCGGCCAATATCCCTCCATGTGCTGCCATGACGTGAAAGCCACAAATCATCGTCTTATTCAGCAGATGAAGCGATATGTGGACTGAGGCCGGCTTTCTTCCAGACATCTAGGTTAACCAGGAACACTCCCTAGTTCCTCCAGCCAAAAACCAAAACAAAACAGGAGGACCAGTTCAATTTCCGGTTTAGAGCTTAACAGTTGCAAAAATGTACTCCGGTTCCAACAGTCGTGTAGCTTTATTACTTGGTAGTTAACCCTGAATAACCCCATGGTGGTTTTGATTCGTGTGTATTCACTTTGTGGAGATAAAAATGGGCCGATAACCCAAACTGAGGAGCACGACTGTGAACACCAATACTTAGGGGAGCTTGAAATAGGAGCTATAGTTGCAGAATCACTTTATTGTAGCCTAAGTGAATTCAAATCAGCTACAAATGTCCAGAGAGAAAAACAAAAAAAAAAAACATAGACTTTAAAAAACATTATTAAAAGAGAGTATTTGTGATAATATGTATCTGCAATGCATGGATCAATTAAAACAAACGACATCAAATAAAAACAACCCTGTGTGGTCAGAGATGAGGAAATACATTTCTGTGGGGATGCACAGATCCTGTATCGTCCATCACTTGAAATGAAACAGTTTTCCTCTGCCGGTTCTCCAGATATGAGGGTTCGACTAGAACATGACACGTCCCCGAAACTGGCAGATTTAGCGAACCCTCGTCCTGGTGCCTTTCCGCAGGGTCATTCAGACATCCCCGCGCACGCCTGGGACGCTGTCCGGGGGGGGCGACGGCATCGTCTCACAGTTCAGCGACGTGACGGCGGACGAGTTGTGCGCCGTCAAAGGCAACTTCCAGTTTGATGAGTGCAAAAGAAAGACAACGGGCCGCCCCCCCCATCGCCCCCGAGTTGTTTGTTGCTCTTCTGACGATGCTCCATGACGGACAAGACAACTGCGTGAGAGAGCAGAGTGGTCCTACTTGATTGTCCATTTGATCAGTCTATGCTTGATATGTGATTGGTTGTACTCGGGGACACCTGGTGGGGTCACTCAGTCCAAGCTTATTGACGGCGGCCACGAGGCTGTTGGGCGACAGCGCCGCCAAGCGTAGGTGTTCGTTTCCTTGTCCCAAGAACTCGGCCGATGAGTTGTGCATCTGAATCCGCGTCTTAATCCCCCCCCCAAAAAAAAAAAAAAAATCTGTGCAGTTTCACCCAACAGGTCCAACAGCAGTCTCCGGCAGACTCACGGTAATACATTTCGACAATAACACGAGTTAATTCACCAGCTTCTCAGAGGGATTAAAAACAAAAAGGACTGAGCTAGAGAAATATTCTTTTTGTTTTGTTCTAGGCAGAGTCAGGTCAAGTGAGAGGAGTCAGATGATTGGGTGTCATAAGGCCACAACAGTGCACGGGTGTCTGAGTTTACAAGGCAGCACTCCTCTGTTGAGCTGGTAGAACTCCACCAGCTGAATCAGGTCGGTGAATTTGGTGGCGCCGTCGTCAAGGCTGAAGAAGACTTGACCGTCTTCTTCACACTGTGGGAACGTCGAGCATGTCCAGGCAGGAGCGAGCCGGCATGGAGGAAAGAGGACAGAACGTTAAGCCATAAGGTTGTTCTCTTTGGAAATACCAGTTTGTTTGCGACGTCATTGTCGTTTTCATCCCAAATCGTGCTGTTGAGGGGGACGAGCAGCCGCACCCGTGTGTGTTACCATGGCACCAAGAATTCTAGGAGTCAAAATAAGCTACGTACCGGTACTATCTTGAAATGTTTGATTTTCTGGTGATGGCACAATGTGAGTACAAACGCCTTGGGGTTGCTCTGACTGACTCTCAGTAGAAACAACCTGTGACAAGGGGAGGAAAAAGGGGAAAAGAATAATGTTTAAAAAATGCACAAAAGATTCAATATCTTTGGGAGTAACAGATAATATGTGCGTTAATGGAAGTACAAATGGGTTGTACTACAGAACGGTACATGTCCATCCATACCACATTCAGTGTTTGCATCTGTATTCCTCTTTCTCCGACTGGATGTTAAAAGTGCGTCTTACCCGTCCACTTGTCCCTGTTGGTGGATGATACGATGAGACTCTTCTCTTGTTATCCTGCCATGGAACCACAGCTGAGCTATATGAATGACTGCGAGGCGAGAGAAAAGTTAGCCATCGCCTCTAGACCGCTTAACTTTGAGAATAAAAAACTTTGCTGTGCCCCGAGAACTCACCTGAGCTGAGGGAGGAGTGGTGTAGCGGACTGTGGGAGCCAAGCAGGTTCATTCGCTGACTCCTCTTCTGAGAGGGAAGCCACAAGGGAACAACCAGAGGGATTAGCTTGTGGCGGGTCGTACCACTTTTGATCTTAATAAGTCCATAAACAAAATGGACTGCGTCTCACCCTCCACGCATGTCCCTCTTCCATGGCTGCGCTCTGAGCCTCCACAGGGTTGTCAATCACCCTGCCTATCCTCCCTGAGAAGTCCATCGCAACAAGGGAGTTCTCAGACACACTCCGCTAGGGGGCGACAGAGAGACATGACATCAATGCCTAGACTGGAAGTTGCAGCAGTGATTTTCAGGGAAAAAATTTATGTCAGGGTAATGGATCCATTTCATGAAGCTTCAGATTGAACATTTAACAGTGTCATATTGGATACATGTATTTTGAAGGAACATCTTTGGGGAGAACTTACCACAGGTGCTGCAAAGTGTGAGAGCAAAGTTTTCCTTTGTTGAGGAACCTTATAATTCTGGTACAATACAATCCCATACTGTAAAAGAGAATGTCATTTGCATTTTTAAAGGTACAAACAAATGTAAACAATCAGGATATGGGGATATATATGGGGCTGGGCGTACCTTAAAAAGTCGGAAAGCCGTCATCCAGCAGCTTCTACTCTGTTCATCCTCTGCACACAGCATCCTCAGGTCCTTTAACTCCCCTCTGCATTTATTGGGCTACAAGACAACATTTTTCCACAAAACAAATATGTCAGTGCCGGCAGAAACACCGTCACCACCGTCGTCCACACTGGCTGATTATAGTCTGGAAACACTGTCACCAGCCATAAAGCAGAACCTGTTTGAATTCGCCTGAGGACGCTTTACATGGTCTATCCAGATATTTTTCTCATGAAACAGGGCAGCGCATGGAATGGAATGTTAGTCAGTGTTTGCAAGGCTTGACATTACCGCTCCACTTGTGTCTGTCTGTCAGACAGCAATAAATCGCGCTTGTTCATTAGCTTGCTCTTTTCTTTTTTTTTAATGTCATTTCACACACACACCTTGATACAGAGCTCGTACTCTGTGGGTGCGCCGTGTTGCTTTTTTCCTGTGGTGACGGTGAAGATGTTGCTGTCTTCTAGGTCTGCTAATAACTGTAGATGTCTGGGTTCCTGGAAGAAATGGTAATTTGGAACGTCAAGGAACGAACACAGCCTGGAGGTTAACACAGGCTATTATGCAAAACGAAAGTTCTATTACGACAAAACCAAAAGTCGACGCTTTGCGTATGACTTGAAATGTAAAAAGCTGTCACGGTACCTTTGAGGTCCCTTTTGTGGAACAGTAGAGTCCTGAGCGCCGAAGGAACATGTAGAACTTTTTCCATGACTTCCTACCCACCTCCTTCACATACAGATAACCCTGAATCTCTGGACAGCTGCTGGTCGCGAGGAAGTTCTGCAGGAGGCAAGGAGAGGAATGGTTTATATCTGACATATTATTTGTGTTCCAGGTGCCAGTATTAACATCAGTTACATAGTTTGGTTCAGTCAGTCCACAGCATAAGCAGTGTCCATATTCACTGCTCCACCATGCTGCTTCTACCTCAGCAGAACAATGGTGGCAAACATTTGAGGCCTTAAAACGGCGGATTTGGGATTCTGTTACCAGTGTCACAATCAGACACAGAATACTGTAACACACACCATCCGTTGAGGTAACGGAGGCGGTACGCCGTCATCGTGCCGGCGAAACAGCTCCAGCTGACGGTGCAAATGAACAGGGCTCTGGATTCTGACAGACCATAATATATGTGAGGAGGCCAAGCAGGAGCCGGGCTGAGACGTAACAAGGCGCATCGCGTCGATTTAAGACTCTCGCGTACGGTTGGTGTGTGCATATGTGCCTCAAGCATACCCTGTCTTTTTTTTTTTTTTTAGTTTAAACACAGAGTAGAGAAAATCCAAACCTCAAGCCTCTTATGCAACGTGCCTATCATGACAACTACATCCACGTTGACTCAATCTGCAGTGGATTCCTACTAGCTGAAGCACAAGATTAATAATAGGCCTGCTTCGGCTGGTTTAAGCTGTCACACAAGTGCACATTTGGAGATTGTGGTCTTGATGTTTCACAGGAATATCACACAGCGAAGTGGCATGTTAAGTTATTAGGGCTGATTTGGAATCTGTGGCTTGTGGTTGGAAGGTAAACTGTTCCAGAGCGCTCCTCAATATTTAAAGCACATGTTCCCCGGTGTTTTGGAAACTGCCTCCAACGGGCCTCATGCATGAAGATTTTCCTAAATTTTGCGGAATGCTCGGTCACACGCAACGCTCGTTCAAGCAGTTCTCTTTTCGTCAGGCTACACCTTGCTTCTTGCATAACGGTGGATATTGCCAACACCTGCGGAAGCAGGGTGCAGGGCCCGTGTTTGGCTTTGTCGGTGGCCGGACTGGCTGCTAAAGCAAGGAAAACACTTTAAAATGAATAGAACACAGTGAATTCCTGACCTCTGTCTCAACCTTGGTTCACACCTCTACTAACTTAACTACGGCAGAGCATAATGCAGAATAATATTCGGCACAAGTCTTTCAAGCGAGTCGCGAGCACTTCTGTGCGCAGCGTGGACGAGGGGATGGATTCCACATGTGGGTCGCGCCCCTCACAGGTCGATCGCACGAAAACCGAGCGAGCCAGACTGCGTGCAAACCCTCGACCCATTCAAGGTAAAGCTCCTCGAAATCCCAGGAATCTCTCCCCCGTCTGTCTCATCTTTGACTTTTTTTTTTCATATTTGTTCAGTACATGGCCTAAGGTGTTAAAGTGGCATGTCACGTGTGTGTGTGTGTGCATGCTGCGCGTACATGCAGGAGGCTGGTAAGGCGATGCATGTTCTATTTCTGACTAATTCCCCCCC
>OMPJ01010741.1:17104-39680 GCA_900312935.1 Carapus acus
CCCACCACCCCATCATACATGTCAGGCTTGTGGTGTGTGTGCCGAGACAGTCGCGTGTCAACAGGAGATCAACGGTAGTTATTACTGCAGGCTCTGACGAGACACCCTGTCTAAGGGTCAGGGGTGAGGTATGCCAGCTCCACGGTACATTGTGTCACCGGGTTCTGGCGCTACGGAAAGATACGGTGCCTGCGTGTCAGGAGGAGCCCGAAAAATAAACAAAGAGCGGCGCGTACGACTTGATGCTCGGTACACGCGTGTCTGTTCAGGAGCATATCGGGGCGGCACGTACCTGCAGGAGCTGAGACGGTGGAATCGCGCCGTTTAGTTCCTGGCACCACGCAACCATGTGTTCAGGGAAATATGTCTTGTGGAGGAAAGAAATAGGGAGAGAAATTGTAGGTGAAGATGCGGCAGAAAGAACGGCACGCAAAACTCATTTCTGTGGGTCAATGTCTTCCCATTTTAGGGCTCGCAACAATATTTTAAGCTAGCAGAGGGACGCTCTACGCAGGAGATTATGGTTTTCGTCGGTTCACTTCATCAGTTCTCTAAATCAAATCCAGCACCTGCACAAGCACTCGGGGAAACGGCGGAAGTTGACACATGTGGCTTAAGGTGCATTTTTTCTTATTTCAGAGTGAGGTCAGAGATAACTTGGCTTGTTTGAAAACGTATCTTAAAAAGTCAATATACCAGCGGATTTCTGAAGAATTCATATTTGGCATAGTTCTTCCTGAAGAGAAATCTACCGTCGCTGTTCATAGAGGCTTGGACCTGGACCACCAGCTCGTGGTCCTCCAGGCAGCGCTCTGAGGAGGATAGGAAGAGAAAGGGACAAGTGGGAAAAAAAGGATGTCAATGCCTTTGTTATTTCCGTGACTGGACATAAATAATTCATGGTTGATGTAATGTCTCAATGGTTTTGTATTCATTTAGAGAGACATCATGACCTTTACTGCAGGATGAGGTATTGGTTGGACCACAATGATGATACAAGTACAGAAATGAGGGGATTAAGATGAAATAAAGAATCTTATCCGTTCGCTTTTAAATTTCTATCATCATGTTTCATTCACTGCTTAAACAAATCTGATTGTTTTAAGATGAGCTGTGCGTCTCAGAGCATCACGCAATGGTGGAAATAGGTACAGATCTTAAACTACTCTCACGTTTTGTGGGGATGAAGTTGAAGAATACACGTCTGGCAGTCACTTTCCGATAATTAAATCCAAAACAAAGGAAACCTGCGGCGGGGGACCGCCCCAGTCAGGACTCACTTCATTTTCTGTGCAACTTTGGCAGTAGGACCTGCAATTCCCATTCCAAATTTCTTAAGCAGGGTTGGACTTTAAGTGCAAACACCAACATTAAAGTCGAGTCTCCTCAACGCCTGTTTGGAGAGCAAACGACGAAGGGCGAAGCTGTCTGGATGGAGTGGAAATCTGGTATTTATATTGTCTGATCTCCAAGACAGACCTCGCGGCAACACAAAGTACTATCAGTCTATTAAATCTCTCTACTCTCCTCCATTATCCTAACGCCTTACATCCTCACCAGAGGTATGTCTTGTGACACCTAAGAATATGAAGACCAAGTTACAGCATTCCTCTAATGCTGTATTTCTCCCTCCCAATCTTTCCTTCTCCTCATGACTCCTTTTTCCATTTCATTTTGTCGCGTCTTTGGTGAATTACTCACGTCTGTGTCGGTGACTAATTCCGGCATCACTTCCTTACTGTCCCACAGCTATTAACCTTTTAAGCCTGACACACGAGGGTTAACGGCCTTTATCTGAGAGGCCATCTCATCCTATGCAGTGGCGTATTAAGAGTGGGCAGCTCCAAACAGGAACAGTGTCTCTATTCTCTTCTGTGTCTGCTATTGTTCAGGTCTCAGAGGCTTCTGATCTTGACAACCATCTGCTCACCTCTGTAAAAAACACGTCGTGTGTAGCCCAAACACAAAATGACGTCTATCAATGATCTCAAATACTGCCAAACTCCTATACTGCGAGGGGAATGAAACCAAATCTTTGGTTTACTGCGATTAAAAGCGATACAAAGTTCATACTCTTGGCCAAAGGATGTGCACCAAAGTGCTAAAACAACACAGACGGGCAGGCAGATGTGAACCTGCACAACTGGGACACATCTACAGTACTTGACTGTTTGGACACAGGTACAGATATACGTACCAAAGAATACACTCAAGAATGCAAAAGAGAACTTTCAACTTTCATCAGTGCAGGACCCTGTCACAGAAGCCATGCAGATGATGACAACGTGCTTTAACACCTTTCAGCATGAATTTAGAGTATTCTGAAAGTCATATACAGTGACGAATATCTATGGTTGCAGGGAACTCAGATTACAACATA
The DNA here is from genome assembly GCA_900312935.1 of Carapus acus. Classification (NCBI taxonomy): domain Eukaryota; kingdom Metazoa; phylum Chordata; class Actinopteri; order Ophidiiformes; family Carapidae; genus Carapus; species Carapus acus. The sequence goes on from OMPJ01010741.1 coordinate 19,485, forward strand.
CCAGCAGTAAATACTTTTTCGCATGGTCTGCCCTGTGTATGTATGTAGTATACTGCGTCAAGTTGCACATTCTTAGACAAGCATATTAAATGCATCATAGCTGCACCGCCACGCGGCCGCAAACTGCGCCTCTAGTGACAGAAGCGCAACCCATCAATTTTTGGGATGAGTACCGTGCTGCTTTATCACGTCTCATTTACTGAAACGGCTAAACATAAAACACAACAAGTAGTTATTCCAGACCTGAAAAGAACAGGTCAAGTGCTATAATAGAATAAGCCTCCTGGAGCCAAGCATGATGTCACTCACAACAAACCGCATTTGGCAGCATTTTGCCAACGCCGTGGACGAGAAATGTAATCAGATGGGGATGGACGAGGTAGCACATTGTCAGCAATATCTCAGAACCTGTAGAAAAAGTTTCATATCACGTGTACCGAGGCTTCTTGCGACCTTGTAATCCGTAACCCAGTTCTAAGAAAACATCAAATTGATCAATTAAAATAGATTAAGTTGGGCAAGTTACAGCGGGCCCCGTCAGCACTTCTGCACTCCGCTGCAGGACAGAGACATTATATATAAAAACTCCACTCCCCTCTCTCCCACATCTGTTGAAATTGTACAGATGTGAGCACAGAGCACAGGCGTAACTTGTCTTCCATAAGTGCTTTATAATCGCCCTCTCCAGGGGGAGACGAGGTTTTCTAACATTCAGCTGGCCACAGCTTTGCGAGCCCGTCGCCATGTAGCCAGTGAGGTTACATGTGTCTGAAAGTGGAGCGGATGGCTTTCCTCGCCATACGGCCGCAGGTACAAATATTCTGCGTTTTAACCTGTATTATTTTACAACCTCTTTGGGTGGAGAATATCAAATTCCAAATCTGCATTGCACATTTTGGGGAAAACCTATACTTCTTGTCAGTAGAGTTAGAACACCACAATTTTCAAGAAAATTCAAGCAGTTTAAGTCCAATGAACTGCTTTAGCTGTTATTCAGCTATTATTTGCCAATGATGGCAAAAGTTAAGAATACATTTTGGTTTCTAAATTGATTCAACAATTTATTTTTTAAATTTTGAATCTTTAATTGTTCTATGCTTTCATTTCAGAATACACCAAGATATTCAACTGCATAATTTTCAATAGCATTCTAAAAAAGTTGGGGCACTCTACAACATTTGCCCAGTAGTGTAACTATGACCTGAACTATCTGATCTGTACATGTTCCGACTCCATATTTGGACTTTTTTCTCCACCTATTAAGGCCGTCTTTCACAAAGACAAGAGGGACTTCCATTGTGGGCAGCTGCATGACCAAATAAACTATTCCTCGGTGTGAGAGATAGCCTTTCAAAATTTGTCATTAATTATCTATGAGCTGGACTCTTCACTATGGTGTGTCATTGATATCCTAAGATCAATAATATTACACCATCAGTGCTACTGGTAGGAGTAGATTTTTTTTTGTGCTCAGCAAAAAACGTGTATCCACGTTACCACATGAATCCATAACCTTCAGTCATCCTCTACTCCAGCAGTTGACACCAGTCAACAATACAAGTAGCGTGTTTTGTGGGTTTTTGTGCGTCTCAATCTCTGTCCACATCCAAAGTCACTTAAGACTAACAAAATATACCCTGTGATTATGGCCTGTGATGCACTTCACTGGTTCTCATCTTTGACATAAACCATCAACTACTCATCTGGGCCACAGGCCCTCCATCTTAGTTTGAACTTGTGCTTTGGGCTGTAAGACTCAACGTCTCAGAGAAAGTAAACAAAGTACAGTTTGTGATTTTCTTTATGGCACAACTATTAATCTTTGACTGCACTGAGAAAAGACTAGATATCCCTTTATTTGTGCGACACCTTGCGACTTACAGAAGACTTCAGGACAAGAAGTGGGTGAGAGGAATAATCCATTCCTCTACTCATAGTTTGGAAGCCATTTTTTTCTCCGACATGAAGCTCAGATCATTTACAGGCGACTGAACATTGCCTGCAACTATCTCTTGGCAGATTAGTTATTGGGCTGTTGAGCAAATGTAACTTTAAATGGAGTTTCACAGTGTGTCCGATGACAAACTGATCAATATGCTTAACCTACATATTTTTCAATGACACGATGCTCGGTGTGCATGTCTGTCTCAATTTTCCATGAGATTGCATTACTGCCTCCTCTAAGCTGTGCTGCAACCCTTCACACAGCCACCATGTTACCGGACAGTATTTCTCCGAGTGCATACGCTGTGCAGTACAGTATGTGCACATAGTCCTGCTGATACGTGATTACGGCAATACGTGTCTTTGTGCGAAAACCTCCCTGGACCTTCTGTCTGCACAATTATGCAGCCATGCCTGCATGTTCTCATGTCAATGCATCTGTGTGTCAGCAAACTTCTTCTTGCACGTCTGAGAGAACCTACAGGCCCTGAGGCATTCCCTCAAACACGTGCGTGTGTGTGTGTGTATGTGTATGGTTTTATGAACGTGTGAAGTACTTTGGCCTGGAGGGTATTCCCACTTACCCAGCCCCAACAGTGGGTGGTGTTCAACAAGTGCCCAACTGTTGTCATCCACACAATGGCTTTTATAAACCAGAAGCTGGCACAGGTCCCTCGCCGTCATGTCAGCTGGGATCTCCACCACTTTACCCATGCCATCTTCACTGAAGATCTTCACAATCTGTAGGGACGGAAATGAGACAGGGCTCAGTGATGGCCAAGATCGAAAATGTGAGTGTCGTTTCGTGTAAGCAGTTTGAGAGACTTTGAGGAATTTCTCATTTAAAAGTTGTGACAAACGCAGGTATTTGCCCATTCGGACCAGAAAAATATGGTGGGACAGGGGGTCAAGATGTCTGTGCAATTTCTATTTATCTATTTATTTTTTATTCATTTAAGAAAAACCTTGAGAAAAAGAAAAAAATTGCAATAACGTTATTTAAAACCAACTCATTTAGAAAAACTCCAATTGGGTGACTACAGCCAGCAATTTTCCTCTATAGACAGATATAGCATTTATCATATAGTGCCCCATATACTATTGCCAGCACAGCCCCTGTGTAATTATAGCACACAATAGAAGAGAACGTTCAACACAATGTAGCAATTGTGGTGTCAGAAATCGCAGCCAAGCTTTTCTTAAATCAACTTGTTGGTGTAATATATAGCAAAGCAAATATACAGCAGTCTCACAAACACAGAAACCGGCCAGTGTCGAGCATTACTGCCTATGAAACACAGATACTATAGCTGAAGTGCTGTTTGCAATTATAGATGGACAATTGTATATCTTATGCATAGATGACTTGCATACATTTTAGAATGTATGCGAGGCATTTCTACATTAATCATGCAAGTTGTGCTTTTATAACTTGATGTGCTAAACCTGAATTCATAATGAAGTAGTGGAGATCCTAAGGTTTCAGACTTAATGTGGTTTTGGTTGCATAATTCATCTTTTTTGCAATACGTAACTCGTGTTTCAATCATTTCTCTCGGATATGCAACACATACTGTATAGCTTATGTGTCACTTTAATCTGTCCAGTTTTCATCGGATCTACAGTAATATCCATAGAGTACATTCTAGCAATACATCAGGCGCCCATCACATGAAACCAGACTGTATCCATTTGACACTGATGTCCCCCCCAAAAAATCTCTGCAGATATGAACACAGAGTGCTAAATAGACGGTAGGTATGACTAGTACTCATACGGACAAAAAAATAATTCCAACTGGGAAAAATGTGTTTCCGATTCTGATACATGTACAAACATTGACTTCGAGTGCACCAGTATCACACAGTATGAAATATGAAATGTCCATCCAACTTGCCGGTTTCGGGGTATATAATGGAAATTGGGGAACAGCACTAAGGTTTAAATGATCGTGATAGGTTGGCATTTCACCAGGAGGCAATATATCCACATTCACAGGATATACACTTAATGGTCCTTGGAGAAAACTAAAGCCTACAACACACAACCTGCGCAGAAATACAGTCAGTAAAGAGTACCAAGGAATCCATCCGTGAGAGCCTACACAGTAATCTAAGCAAGTGAGCCTACACATAATGTATGCAGACTTCCCACAGCATATGTCATGACAAAGAATTTCTGTTCCAGCTCGGAGCCGTACAGTTTGCACAGTATCTAGGCCTAAAGCGCGGTATCACTCCGAAAAGAGGAGAGAAGGAGAAGAGGAAAAGAGAAAAGAGCTTCGGTCACTCCAAGCGGTCGACGTAGGACTTCACATTTTGAGGAGAGAAAATAATCACCATTTAGGAATTTGTCGCTCACGGTCATCCGCAACGAAAACGAGGCATGAGAGAGAGAGGAGGTGAATCACAGCTGAGAGAGACCGAGGAGGGAAGACGGGTGACAGAAAGAGAGCAGTCTTACCTCCACGGCCCGCAATAGGCAGCAATCCGGGGAACACGAAGGCATTTTTGGAGCCCCCCCCACCCCCCGACACACACACACACACACCGTCACACACACTCACACACACTGACAGTCCTTAAGCCAAAAAATAGAATAAAAAAAATCGACTCCTCCACCGCTTCGTCTCCACGAGAAGAAGAACTGATGATAAGTGGGATGCCGTCACCTGACAGTTCCAGTTGTGCTACCTGTCACATAGCCCGGGGACTCGTCCTTCAGCTTTTCTAGTCTTAAAAACTGTGGATCTGTGTGTGTGCGTGACCTGAAACCGGTGCCTGAACAGCTCAGAGGACACACACACACACAAGGAGAAATTAGATGACAGCAGGTACAGTAGCAGTGGATCCAGTGCCGGCAGAGTCTGACAACTATCTTTCCCTCTCTCTCTCTCTCTCGTTGTCAGTGTTCTCCTTCCTCCTACCTCTCTCTCTCTCTCTTTCCCTTTCCCTCCCTCCCTCACAAAGGGTTACAGCCTCAGCTACGGGCTCCAAGGCACACTGAATCAAACCACACGCTCACCAACCAATCATAAGGCAGCAGCAGGCTGATGTAATCATTCCCACACAGTCCTAGAGGCGCGCACACACACACAAACACACACTCGCACTGTCAGAGGCACACACACACACACCCATACACACACACACACACACTTGGGAGACACGCATGCAGAGAGACGCACAGTCATGCACCGACAGTCAAGTTTTTCAGAGCCCTTGCGAGCTCTCCACTTCAGGGTTTTTCAGAGCTCAGAACAAGAAGGTTCATTTGAGAAGGGTGTGGGGCAGTGTGGAGGAGGAGAGGAGAGAGAGAGAGGAAGTCTCTCTCTCTCTCTCTCCCTCTCTCTCTCACTCCCTCTCTTTCTCTCACTCACTCCCTGTGGTTTAACTTTGAACTCCCCAGTCAGAGCTGCCTGCCACTAACAGCAGTAACAACACTCATTACAGGGCAAATTAAATGAAACAAACCTGGAGCAGCACTTGAGCACTCTGACCTTCTCCTCCTAGCCTGCTGTCTAGCTTTGTGCCAACATTCTTTCCTTCAACAGAACATTAAAAAAAAAGAGAGAGAGAGAGAGGGAGGAGGAAAAAAACCCCACATACTTGCCACCGCAATACACACCAACTCGCGCACCAACTCCCCTGTAACCCCACCCCCACTTTTCTTTTTGACTCCGATATTTAATACGGCATCAGAAGGACAAAAGCCACGACACACCCCGTCGGGAAGAAGCGAGAACAGCTTCACATTGTCCTTGAAGCCGTTTCTTCCCCCACCCCGTTCTGCAGCATGGAGGGAGGGTGTCTGCTTATTTCTGAATTACACCTCACCCACCCACCCACACACACACACAGCTCCACAGAAAAGGGGGAGGAAATAGCGGTTAAGTGGAAGCTGTCCAAAGTATATAACTTCATTGACCATACAGGACAAGTCTAGAGAGAGAGGGAGTCTGGGGATAGGGGGAGAGCATATGTGTGTGTGTGTGTGTGTGTGTCAGAGATCACACACACACACACATATCATGCATGTGGGTGTATGAGTGGGACAGGGGAACGGGAAGATAGACAAGACGTGAAAAGTGAGGGGGGGAGAACGAGAAGGAGCGGGAGGTGGAGGCAAACGAGACAGAGACGCTGTCTGGTGACACACCAGAGTAGAATGTGTAGCATGAATGCTTCCCACTGTTAACTTCATATCTACACTCCACAGCTGTCTCTCCCAACAGTTCCCTCCTTTCCACTTGACTCGCATACACACGCACGCACACACACACACACGCACGTAGGCAGGCAGGCAGGAGGGCAGACGGATCACGACACACACACCCTCCTCTACGTCACAGTTAGTCAGCCTGGGAGGGAAAACCCCACCAGATTGCGCGTGCTGTGAAACAGGTTTACTGAGTCTGGAGCTGGTCGGGCCTGTCAGATTTTCACCCTGGCTAACTGAAAATGTACCTCTTACTCTCATATTTGGCGTGTCCTCTGCATGAGATACAACGATTCACTGATGGCATCAGGAACGTGTCATCGCTGAGATATATTCCTACACCCCATGAATAAGATCACATGAAATGGTCCATGTGATGTGTTCAGTTATGTGTTCAGTTATTTGAGTTAAAGACTTGTCGTGGGGTTTGCTTGCCTGACATACTTGTGCAACGACTGTAGGCTTGCAAGGAAGCAATAGTCAAGACGAGAGGGTGAGTCATAGGTCGAAAGACAAAAAGTTTCAGAACGATGAAATCACGGGATGTCAGCGCCAAAATTGTGAAATTCCAAAACCTCAAGTTTAGGACAAGTCATCCTGTTTTGCCCCAAAATGGTGGCTATTGACAGCACTTTCAGGAGTTATGAATAATGGTCAACAGTACAAATGGAAAACAATCACTATAAAATGACGTGTCCCATATCTTTTGACAGGCTGGTGCCAAATGTACCAGTAAGTTGGCTTACGAGTCTTACTGCAAAGCTTAGGCGATCGGGAAACATGAAACGCATTTACACAAGTCCTCACTTCCCGGGAACAGGGTGAGCCGAGTTCTCGATTGTGATAAGTTGACTCAAGCCGTTATATTTAGAAGTCTGGAAGGGCAACTGATTGTCACCGTGTCTCCTGCGCCATTCTGCCAGTCTAGACCAAACATTACAAAGGGTATTTGGTACGTGGCATTAAACTAACTGCTAAATTATAGAGTTGTGCCATGACTAGAAAATGAGTGTGCAGCTGCGTACCTATGCTAAACTGAACGACGACTGATGCTACGTGTTCAGTGTGTGTGTGTGTTAAGTGCCAGAGACACTTTAGTGATATTAAGGCCACCGTGGACGGTGTATTAAGACGACTAAGGGAATTACAAGTATAGGCAGACGATGCATTAATGATGAGAGAAGTGAGAACCTCATCTGCACCTCCGATTGTGTCTGTAAAGTCTCAGCTGATGCGCATCAGCTGATAGTGTGCATGACTTAAGAGGAAACAATGCTCACTTTTCGTTCCATCTGAGGACGTTCTCACAGATCGGGCTAAATCACAGATAATGTGTCCAGGAAATCTTATCTCACTTCTTAGCATTACACAAAAGCATGACTGAGCAAGCTAAGTGAAATGACCAAGCTGTCATATTGCAGGTAGTCTCAAGTTTTGTCCTCATATAGGGGAGAAGACGACCCGAGGCGGGGAGACAGAAGGAATAGAGAATATGGGCGAGCGGATAAGGAGTGGAGAGGACAGAATGGTTGTCTTTTTTATCTTCTGGAGCTTTCAACTGTGTCCTCATTTAGACAGAGGAGCAGAGGAGAGCGGGGCCTCTCACCCTCTCTGATGACTCAGGTCTGATAACTGCCCTGTGATGTAATCCTCCAAGGAGAGGCTGAGAGCTGCAGACCACTCACACACACTCTCACACACACACACTCAGATGTGCACCTGCTGTGCACGTACACATTAGGGCTTCACAAAAGAATGCTGCCGCACACACACACACGCACACTCAGAGAAGGAGGGAGAGGGAAAGAGGGGGAAGGGGAGAGAGAGAACAGACTGAAAAAAAAAAAAAGAATTGGCATCTGTTCTAAATATAGTTCAACTGGTATTACACACATATTACAGGCCATTACATCAGATGGGAATTACCAGAGCAGATTACACTTCTCAAAGTCCATTAGCCATTAGGCATACAAGCCTGCACACATACTGAGACCAATTACACATGGGTGACATTTTCAAAGGGTTGACAGGTAACACTGCGAGGCAACCTAGTTAAGATATACACTTATGGGATGAACAGCAGCCACCCAGTAGAGAGAAGTTCAACTGGCAAAAGCTCAGGTTATTCTTTTACAATTCTCTCCTTTCATTGTGGCCTCGGGATTCAAAAACAAAAAAGAAGAAAAAAAAAAAGAATGCATAATTTAGAGCAGCTGTCTCATTACACCACATATTCATATGCAAATACAACCCTGATGTCAGACATTACTTCATGTCAGCTTTTCCTGTGAGGAAAATTCCTCCCAGTTCACACAAGAGGGACTTTCTTCCAAAATATGACTCCTGTGGCTGTGAACATTTTGTTTCCTCCATCACTAGTCACTGCTCCGCCACTTGTGTGGAGATTAGTTTAATGGGAGGAAAAAAAGGGAAATATCTTAAGCCATGCATCCAAAAGCCAATCATCAATTTGAGGAAATTCCAATATATGAATTATGGATAAAGTAATGCCTTAAGGTTATAATGTATTGTATAGACAAACAAAATGAGCAAATAATGACAAAACATCCTAAAAATGTTTGTTATCACATTCTCCTTTTGTAAATCAAAGGTTGCCTATGGAAAATGACAGATTTACTCCATTAAGATGAGGCAACTGTACCAAAAAAAAAAAAAAGATGCATTTGCTTGATAAATCAAGTTGGCTGGCACAAATAGCTTTTCATTTGTGCCTCCGCTGACTACACTTCTCTGTTAGGACCTAGTAACCGTAACGTGGTGCTGTGTGTGGTCCAGGCCGTCTCTGGACTATTGAAGAGTGATGAGAGGGAGACACAAAAACTTTGAATGAGCCTCGGACAATTGGTTGTCCCCTAACAGGCCAGTAGTCGCCGGCAGTGGGAGGCTTTGGCCAAAAAAACACTGCTGACTCATGAAGTGATAGAGAATCGTCCCCTTGTCGTCCAATTACCGTGTCAAATTAAGACTGAAGACACAGTGGCCTATATGGGCTCAGTCAAGCAAATTAAGGTAGATATGGAATTAGCGGGCATGGGACAGAGGGAAATGGGAGAAAAGGGCAGATGTATAGAGAGCGTGAGCAAGAGAGATGTAAAAAGAGAGACACATAGGGGACATAATGCCCTGTGCACAATGACAATACAAAGTCATGCATAGTGGCAGACTGCCATAACTGCAACTGTGTCGCTATGCTAGAGGCTGTGTTGGTTAGTTAGTCGGTCCACAGAGCCTGTTCTGTCCTAAAACAATGGAAGGGTCTGACAGCCGCTTGCACAGGTTCACAAAATTGAAAGTTAGATGAATCTGCTGGGTTGCTAAATTCGACTGAACCCAGTTCGATATGCTATAAATGGGTACATTGTGCTTTACTAGTTAATTTGGGTTTGAAAGTATCCATTTTCAATTCAGCCCCTGAGGTCTAAGCAGAGTACATTAGCAGTGAAATACTGTTCCAAAATAACCAAAAGGACCTTCATGTAGGCTTCTTTTAAATGGGTGAGGGACTTCATTATATGTTACTTATGAGTGCAATTTGAAGGCCCATATTTATACAAATATCTGGTCTAATGAAGAAATAAAACGCGTTTTCTTTCAAAACGGTGCTGATTTAGAACCATTGTTCAGTTACAGTAATGTGTGAGGAGATGGTGAAGGTTGGGGGGCAGGGAAAATGGCACACAAAAGATGACATCACCGGCAACAGTTTGACAAATAGACAGCGTGTCGAGCAGTTGGACTAAATTCTTATCTGAGGCAGGAGCTTTTGACCACCAATGGTCTAGAATGAAAGTCTACCCTCTTGTTGGTCCTAAGAAAATCTGATAAACTTCCAGTGGTGAAGTATTCAAATTACAACTGTTCCACAACCACCAGTACTAGTGTGCAACAGTAATAAATTATCAAATAGCCATTACAGCCGTTAAACAAAGCTTATCACAACCAACAGCAGACGTTCAGAGAGTAAGGCAGTGTTGCCAGTGTGAAAAATGCTCAAGCTCAAAATGGAAATCTATCTTCATTATATTGAGTATGTCAGCCGAGATCAAATATGTTTTTACATTTGTTTATAGATAGCCGAAGATGGATGATGACAAAATGATGTTGGGTTCATAACCAGGCAGGCTTTACTTTTTTGTGAAAAACAAAGATCGATTCAATCTATGTGGCGGTGCTTATAGCAATTTCTCTATCATTTTTTGTTCTGTTCCGTCTATTCATGTTCCCTCCTCCTCCTTTTCACAGCAGCAGTAGCTGCGGAAATTTGAGCTGTCCTACTTTCCCCAAGTCCCTCAGAGAGAATGGGAGACAGACAGAGAGAAAGTGAAAGAGAGAGGAGGAGAGACTTCATGACCTACATGGGTCCAGCCGCTCTGTTCTGCACATTGCGCTCTTTGTAAAACACACACACGCACACACACGCACGCACATATTGAGTTGATAAAATTGCACAGCAAACACATCTTGCCGGTCCTCCCTAAAATGTTTGGCCAGGCCAACATGCAATAAACTTAAACACTCACACCATAAGTGCTCATCAATTCATAGAAAGAGACAAATAACGCCTATCAAGATAAATTGCCAAACACATCAACACCCCAAAATGAAGCAGCACAACTGTCAGGGATGCCCATTAGTTGAAGGAGTAATGGGATCCTGCCCTTTAGCTGCGGAGAGGTAGTACCTTCTAATCTTACAGAGCCTCGAGGATGGACCATTAAAGGTGTATCATCCCCCCTAATGCCTGGGTGGTCCACAAACACCACGCAGGACAGACAAGTTTGAAATTGTTTCATCTATACATTGAACATGCATTAAAAATTAATGGTTTATGGTTTATGTACCTGCAAAGTAAACAGGAGGTTGTGCACTTAAGAGTGCCAACAGTGACTTCTACTATCAAAACGGCTCAAGAGAAGATTTTTCTCAACCTCACCCTGACAGAGGTTTAAATGCTGCAGCTATTTATTAAATGCAACTTGTGCAGCCTTATTTCCATTGAGAATTACCACTCATTCCTTGGTTCAAATGAGGAATTTGAACTCTGATTTGTGGGCAGTTGTTGAGCAGCAGATCGTTTGGTGTTCACAGCAAAAGTTCACATTGTGACTATTTGTCATTTTAATTCAAAGCCAGGTCTGTGTTAGTTGACACCGGTGAAACAAATGTTCCACAATTCACGCAGAATTAGATTTTGGTCGACTAAAAGGTGTTAAGAAGTGAGGTTAGCGCCATCTGTGGGACACGTCTCACAGACTGATCTTGTGCCTGGCAGTGTCTGATGCATTGCTAAACAGAATTTAGTTCACACACACACACACATCAGACCGGCCTACTTTAATATTTGCAGTATCTAAAGACATTATATGCCTGTGTGCCCTGGCATGCGTCTCTATGGCAGTAGCAGGTCTGCCTAGCAGGTTGAGGCATGTTTTCGTTTAGCAGCAGAGGGATAAATATGGCCTCAACACATGAGATATTCCAGACTCGACCACAACCTTCCTGGCTCTCCTCCAGGTAGCATTTGTTCAACAGCAACCAAACAATTTGTATTTCACAGTGCGGACTGCTGCAAATCCACCGAGTGCGTGTGTACATACGCTCGTACGCAAAGACGGTGCACATAGGAAAAAGGGGGGGGATGGTGAGGAGAGCTAGGGGAGAGAAATGGTTGGTATGCATCAAGTATACACAAAGATGCTTGCGCGGATACGCTTGTTAAAAGATTCACATATGAATGCTCCAATTATACACGTCACTTGAAAAATTCTAAGATAGTTCAAGAGGTACGGCACAACTTCACGCGCCAACTCCAGCAGCCCATGAGCACCTACAGTCAGTCACAGTGCCGGCAAACGTCTTGCATGGATGACTGATGTGCGATTCACTTTACGAGATATTTAAGAGCAATGTGGCTGCTGGAAAGCTAACCCGCAGAATACTGGGCATTCATTCAACTCTGATCTCTGCGCGGGCACTCCCAAACGGGTGGGCGGGCACACACACGCACACGCGCACACACAACACACACACACAGATGTATACATTTTCGCAGGCTCACATGTTGCTTACACAGTGACAACACAAAGCAATAACACAAACACTAGTGGACAGACATGTGATTTTAACACAAAAAGTCATACGCAAATGCAACTTTCGAAAGTGTTCCCACACTCCAAGGCCAATAGTTTAGGCATTGACAGCATTCCACTCTGCTGTTGCGTTTACAGTGGAAAAAACTGACCTTTGACACAGAATTTCCAACATTCAGGAAGGAGCCAGCCAGGGAATGCCACGCTTCAGCGCTGAGAGGGCGAGAGGAGCGATGGAACAATGCCCATCATGTATGTACCATGTGTTTCTCGTTATATTCTTCCATTCAGGAATATCTAGTTGCAGCGTTGAACCGTTTTGTTGAATTAGGAAAGCTGATTGATTTTGAATTGTGAGACATGGATCCATTTTTACAGTGTGATAACCTTTCTGCTTTTGAGCAGTGAGCATTAATCCAGACACCTTATGATTGAGTCTGTGTTGTGACCTTCCAGGGTCAAATAATGATTAGGACAGGTAGGAGAGGCTGATAACGCCATATCAAAAGTCCAGAATCTACCTGCTGTAGCTATACACGATCTAGATCACAACAAGGATGATAAAATACTGCTCACGAGATTGAACGTACTGCATTGTGGACCCGAAACCATATGAAACATTTATAAATATGAAGGGAAATTGAGAAAGTGATTTGTACTTCACAATCAAGCCAAGAGGGAAAACAAAGTGGTGGAACTAGTGTGCATAACAGTCAATTGAATCCTGAAAACACTCATAATCTGGTTATTAGCACTGTCACCTTGTTTCCACAATAAACCAATAGAGTTTTATCTTCAGAACTTTTGTAATAGCCTCAGTTGAAATATATGAATTCAATCACTCCATCGATATGCAGATTCCAGGGTCTCCATAACAGATATTTTGCATCTGCACGCTGCAAGAAGCCTGTGCAGAATATGCATACTGTATACGGCTTATATCAAAGATCTCAACACACACATATGCACAAAATTGCGGATGAGCTTCTATGGATAAATTCAGCAATGGTGAAGAAGTAAGAATCCTAAATTCCAACAGCAGATGATTGGTGCAAGCTGCACGATGCCTGGAGCCGCAGCATTCAATTGTATCGTGCGACAGAACACTGAGGCTGGCACAGAGGATACAAAACCCATTTGCTAACATTATTAAGAGGTGCTTGGCCCGCCTACTTTATTCCTCTGGCACATTGTGTTATTTTAGGCATATTGCCTCATCTCTTGTTAGTGCAAGTATTGATGCAGTGAGCTCAGATGTTACTGGATGTACAGGAACCGTGTGAACTCAGCGACCAAGAAATTCAGCTGAGGTAAAAAAATTACTGTGTGGGCAACTGTTTGAGGGGTGTGACAGCTAAAATATTTGACAGAGACAAGACTGACTGATGCGCTGATGTGTGCAGTAGGCCAAAAACGCAGTAACAGGCTTATAGAAAGATAAGATCTGTCTACAACATCAGACAGGCAGACACAGGATGGGAATGCAGCCACTGCAAAGAGCACAGCGTGTACTACAGCACATCCAGTACAACTACAGTAAATCCATCAAATTCCAGGAATTTAATAACAGAACCTGTGTTCCTTGACGTCAGCGACTAGAGCTAAAATAGCAACACAGTGTTCCGATAATGTATGCACATGAAAATAATACTCTCTTTACATCATTAATGAACCTGCCGAAGACATTTTCAACTAAATGCAGTCGTGAGATGACACGACGTCACAGCTCAGCGGGCACTGAGGACATGTCTCATTGACTTAAGCATATCGGTGAATTCATGCTAGGTGATTTCACCCATCGTAGAGATGTTAACATCTATGGTAAATGTTGCTGTTGCTGATGTGATAGTTTGTTACATACAGCAGGTAGACATGGAGGTTAATAGCCAAGACGAGGTGAAGTATTCTGAAAGGAAGTGGGCAGTCCGGTGACGAAAACAGCAGCAAAGAGGCTTCATGAGAGCAGAAACGACGAGGGGGATTACATCAACTAGTTAGTGATAGGACAACCTCATATGGGACACTATTTCTAGAGAACATTAAAAAGGCCTGCATTTCTGTCTTGACCCTGTATGACGACTATTACACTGGTATGCCAGTAACAAATTGCATACTTCAGTTTAAAACAGTGAAGGCAGAACAGACATGATCAGTGTGAACAATAAGAGTACATAAGCACCTTCATCAAAAGCCCTCTTCATATTGGCATGCAGGACTTAATTTAGCACTGTGTAAAGCACTATGACCCCTAAATTCATCAACAATACTGGATCTATAGTCACATCAAACACACTATGATTCCTTGGCAAATGTTTCCCCCTGGAGCATAGATTTTAGAGGACAAACTGAGCTAATCGAAGGGAACTGAGGATGACAAGAGGGTGAGGAGAGGAGGGAAAGTGAAGTAACAGGCAGTCACATGGCCACGTCAAGCAGATTGGCCAGATATTTCTGACAGCTTTGCGTGTCTCCTGCAAAGAACCGAGGGAAGAGGGACATAAGTACAAAATTCTGTCAGAAAGCGCCTGGAGGTCGGAAAATTCTGTAAACTGAATGGAGAAACTTCAGGACAGCAGGCTGGCTGGCTGGCTGGCTGGCTGGCTGGCTGGCTGTATGCATGGCTGGGCTGCATGCTGGAAGGCAGGGAGAGGGCTGGATCGAGACAGACAGAGTGAGAGATGGGCGTATCCAGATATAAAACGGGACAAACATGGGAGAGGCTGGCCCGCAACACGGCACATATGGTTCAGATGATCAAGTTCAGGGGTTGCAGTGTGTGAGTAGGCAGTGAGCAACAATTAACCTGCCAGCCATCCATCTTGTCAAACCCTAAACAAAGCACCCACTCCTCGCAAAATCCAAACCACCCGAGGGGCACGCGTGATCCCAAGAATGTTAGCGCTGTTCCACGGGACCTCCAAGCCAGGGGCACATGTGTGTGATGAGACACCTCAGCAGGGGGTTTCGGTGAAAAGGTGCTGAATTGAATTTCAACAGAAGTAGAGCCACGACGAGACATTCTTTCCATTGCCATCACAATGAATGGACATTGCCAATGCTCTAAATAGTTTACAGAATTCTCAAATACAAACAGACAGACATGAGCTCACGGAACACATGCACCTACGAAACAAACGCAATCATGTGCAATATCCCACAGATGTCTGCACAGTGCGTGCATGTACCTAATTACACATCATGCATACACATGCACACTCATGTACATGCAGATTAATTTTCCATGACTTTTTCTCAACAATCTCTCTTGCTGCAAGGGTTTAGTGGTCCATGTGAAACTAAACATGTGAATATGTTGTTTCTGAACAAAGACACTGTTTACTTCTGAATACATGTATACGTCTTGGTGCATAGTTGGACAGATGTGTGGCAATGTTTCCAAATATAGTAGTAAAACATTTCTTCACAGCTAGTGCTTCATCATTGCTTTTTAAAACAAACATTAAATGAAATGTGAACATTGAAAATGCAAGTGGAGCATTGGGTATTATGGGTGATTCAGAATTAGCTTAAAATGGGTCAAAGCTAGCATTTCAAAAAGACGAAAAAAGACTAAAACAAGTAGTCAGACCCCTTGCTGGTGTATGAATGGAGATTTTTAGGTTAAGTTTAGGTGAGGCCATGACTGGTAATCAAAGCCCAACCAACTCCCACAGAAAGTCAAAGAGAAACATCCTTCCCACTCTTGTAGTCCTTGAAATACCAGACTACCGTTAACATCTGACACCAGTGTTCCAAGAAACAGAGATTTATGGTGCAAACAAGCTTCCAACTTCGTGATTCTGGCAAAGCACGGTGACAATGAAACAGTAGTTTATGATCTTTTACCATTTGGGCATGACCAGAAACCGGTTTCTGAGTGTACTGAGTAATAGTCCATCCTAACATTACTGTAAACAGGTGTGTTACGGTAACCAGCCCTAACTGGCCCATATGAGGATCATTAAGAGTGACGGGAAAAGGACTGGTTTCCCAAAACCAAAGCAGCAGATGGACAAAGAATACCGATATGTGTGTGTGCATGTGCAGAAGACTAGTCATACAGTATATGTGCCTTGTATATTTCTCTTGTATAACACATTTAATATAAAATTATGTATAAATTTGATATAATTGTAACACAAAATGTCCATGTACCGATAGAATATATATAGCATTGACTGATTAATCAGCAAAATCAGCAGCTAATCTATCTGCCTTGGACTCCACTTGAAATCAGCACAAAGTAGATGAGAGCCTTCAGATAATTACCTTTCTTAGGCATGAACTTAATAGCTGTAAAATGTTGTCTGGTGTTGCCCTTCCCTTCTCTGATCACTGATCTACTCTGAAAAAATCTACTCAACTAAAAGATACAAAAATGTGCCAAAATTTGTAAGACGAATAAATCTCGTGCTGCCGTTTGTCTATAAAATTTGGTCCAAATTTTCAAAGCAGAGTCGTATCTGAGCAGTGCCTGGGCTGTGCCAACTGGACACTTTGACTTACGTATTTGCCATTGTCAGGTTCTCCAGGCGGAAGTGAGCCAGGACTCAGGACCGGTGAGCTGGCTGGACTGCAGAGTTCAGGGAAGGGGTTAGGAATGGCTGGAAGAGAGGATGTCTTGAGCTGCAGCTCCTCCTCCTGCAACCTCCTGGATCGCAGACACAGGACACACAAGCAGTGATACTTTGAACTTGGTCTGCAACTTTATGTATTGATCGCTGTTGCTACTGGCAAGGCTGAATTTCACAAGACCTCCTGAGGCATGAAAGATGAACTAATAAACCCTTCCATACTCCAGGTCGTATCCGTTTCTGAGCTGAAGACATTAAAAAAGGACCCGGCCTACTAGACAATTTTCTGCAGTATTTATAACTTAGAGACAGACATACAAGTATTTGATGCCGCTCCTAAATCAGCAAGACATCAGCATGTAAGTATGCGAGCAAAACTGATGTGACAGCAGGACTTCAAGCACTGGATTCAATTATGGGAAAATAGTTCTGCCCAGGTCAGTATGTGAAATTCTGTCTGTGAGAGCGTCCGTCTGTCTGTCTCTCTCCCTCCCTGCGTCTCTGCAGATACTAGTTGGCGAGTTCAAACGGGAAGAGGATGTTTGATGTCTTCCCATCTGAGCTCCAGAACAGGGTTATCCAGAGGTCAGCTCCGAATAATAACCTCAAACACGGCACACGTTGTGCGAGACAGAGACAGACAGACGGAGGCCGAGCGCTCCATTTACCTATCCACGTCCTTGTTTTTCCGTCAAGTATTACACATGGAAGAGCATATGCAAGCAAATACATGAAGACATTACCCTCCCCTGCATGCACATCATGGCAGCCTTTGAATGTTTCCTGCATATGAGAATATTGGATGATCCTACCTTACAGCGAGGATGTGCATGGGCTGTGACCGTCGGAGGCTGGTTTGAGGTGAGTCTGCGGATGAGGAGGATGAGGAAGGCAGCTCCGGGCAGACGTGGCTAAGTGGCTGCGAGTGGTGACCATGTCGTCCCTGGCTGTGTTGTGTACAATGTTGGTGGTGGTGGTGGTGAAGGATGTTGTGAGGTTGTGAAGAGGAGGTCTGCCCATTGTGCAGTAGTGGAGTTGACTCTGGTTGCTGAGCGCTGCAAGTGGAGTATAGGCTCTCCAAGGACGAGTTCATGTCATTCACCAGGGCCTCCAAATCCACATCGTCCTCTTGAAAGGAAGCAAGGGACATGGACATTAACCATAGCACTGACAAGAAGCACAGTATTGACATACATGTATTAGTTCACCTTACAAATTCAGAATTTCATCATTGACTACAATAGTGCTGAAACTGATTCATTCAACTCATTTAATAGGGAAGACAATAAGACAGAATTTCCAGATGCGCACCAACGGACATTAACAGGTTAATAGCGAACACCAACAGCACATCTAAAGAAACATTACCAACAGAGCACAATTCAGCTCTTTCACTTAAACAGAGAAAACCTTGTACTCTAAGGACCTTAGATAGACAGTGCAAGCACACAAGAGGTAAAGTTGGTGGGTTTTCAGGGACTTCCCAATTTTCAATTTCACTTTCTATATCAATTCACTGAAGCCAAGTTCCCATCTATGACCTCACTTTGCACCACCTCTATGCTGGATATGAACATTACAAGTACAGGCTTTACAGATGGGCAAAATTCTCTCCCCCTGCTTCCGACACTGCGCAGAATGAAAGCAGGTGTGCATGTGTGTGTACCATGTAAATAAACTCATGAAAATTGAGGATAAATGTCTGAATAAACAGCTCGTTTGAGGTTCGATATTTGTGGGAGGCTTCAAATATTTCCATTACTTTCTGCATTTGACTTGTTTTTCTGTTCTGATCTGTCAATTGTTGATGTGATGCGTTCTTCCTCTCGGCCTGTAGTATAAAACATTGGCAGTAGGGGGAGACAAGCTCTACATAACGCCAGCCATCGATTTCTATGGTCGTGTCCATTAGCCATAGTCCAAGGACTCTCAGAATTCTGACCATGATTGAGTATTTTTGGTTATTATCAAATAATGGAAAAATTCAAACATGACTATTGACGCTCCATATTCATTAATTTTTGGGTCTGGAGTTGTGACCCACATAAAGACAACCTTGGGTTTGTTGTTCCGATGTCAAACCTCAAAGGTTGACATTCAATGCAAGTGACATTGCTGAAACCTTGGTTCTTTCAATATTACCCTTTAAAGTATTGACATCACTGTCATAACTATGTATTCAAATGTCACTACTACAGCAGATTGTGTTTACCTCAATGCCATCCCTTGCATAGACACAAAAACTTAATTTTAAACATATCTCAATTTCTTACTCAGCATTAATGTCAGCTTAGAACTTGACTGCAACAGCTGATTTCACATTTAATGCAGGGTTTCACTTCAGAAGCAAACCTTTGGAAATACAAGCAATTCTTATACATTTTGTAAACTGTGAGCATCACATGTATACAAACTGAAGGACTTTGCATGAAAAAGTATTGTGTTTAGATATCTGATCGAGATATTGTACAGTGAACTGTGAATTTTGGCCATTTTTGCACCACCACTCCTCAATGCCTTTTAAGACCTTTTAACATTTAAAGCTACACACCTCCTATTGTCTAAGCCACACTCACTGCAATTGCAAACATCAGTAAAATCACTTAAGTCGGGTGGAAGTCTGCATTAAAAGTGGCCATTGTATTACTGACTGGTCCATATGGTGGCTCTCCCAAGATGATCTCAAGTCTACATTTATTCACTCATGCATGCATGCATGTATTCACACATAATTTCAGGAAAGGGGAAAACAAAAGGGAGGGGCATGCATAATCCTCACGAATCACACACACACACTGACTGCTAAAAGTTTAGCTGCAGACACCCGGTAAGACAAAGGTGGGAGAAAGATGTCCATGCTTGCATAGCGACAATTGAGGTATTTCAATGAATTTCACTCAGCTCTCTTTGTAATTAGTTCCATCCTCTTTTCCTTTTTTTGGGGGGGGGCTACAGCATGCACACTTGTATGGGCAAGTGTTGAGTGTGCACGTTTGCTGATGCATGTGTTCAAGGCACGTCACTCATAACTGGACTTACTGGAGGTGGGGACTTAATTTCCAGGCCTCAAATCATGGCTGATCAACAGCTACATAGCCACGAGATGGGATTACTGCCATGCATTGGTACCATTGATGGGATTTGTTACCTAGCAGCTACATCTGACACACCCCCACCCCCCCACAGCCACATACATGTTGCAGGCAGCAGCCCAAAGAGATCCTGTGAGTGCCTTCTCTCTCTCTCTCTCTCTCTCTCTCTCTCTCTCTCTCTCTCTCTCTCTTTCTCTCTTTCTCTCTCTCTCTCGGTGCGGCAGAGCAGGGATGTACCGGGGGATGTTTCTTCCTGTT